>JAMKCH010058834.1:0-96701 GCA_023653785.1 Ophioderma brevispina | reverse complement strand
CTGAGGCTCCCATGCGGAGCTCCCACGCGTAATTTGGAATAACACTCCTATTTAACTAATACATGTCACTGTTATTAAATTTTTAATCAAATCTGTTTATTTGAAGTTTTATTAATCATTGGCAGTGAGACATATGGCATAATTGCATATATTAAATACTTGGCAACTGAATAAAGTAAATGTTGGACCCTCAAATGGAATAAAAATCACGGTCAAAAGACGCATGATTCAATTAAAATTTTATGGGGATGTATATTCTGCTTTGTTGATGTGCCGGTGGGAAAAAGGATTAATCTTCACATACAGAACTTTAAAACTTAACACTATGACATACAGTTTTTTTTAAAATGTAAGGTAGACCTGTAACATTTGCACTAAAAATTTAGAGCAATGAAGAATATCTCGTGCCTTGGGCCAAATAGCTATAGATACAACAACCACCATGGATGGTTGTTTTTTAATAAGAACTTTTGAAGGAAGCCACGTGCCCAAGGAAAGCACTCTTAATGGGTGTGGATTACAAGCACAAGAATATCAAAGAGTTTGTATCTTAAGGCCCGATATCAATGCGACATCAAGTGTGTGCCTTCCATTTAACTTTTAAGACTCTCTTTAAGCTATCCCTAATTGTATAAGGTAAGCTTCTAAAAAAATCGTTAAATTTTCATTAATCCACATTGAAAACACTCTTGCATGTTTTGTGCATTTTTGCTGAATACAGGTATATTTCTAAACAGTAAAAAAATGTACATTTTCATACATGTCGACAAGATTTTGGTGTCGACAGAATCTATAGCAGTAGCATAGAAAAGAAAGTATACATTTTTTGGAAAGCTCTCGGCTCATAAATTTCAAATATGAGTCTTTTTTGATGTGTGTTATAAGATGAAAACAAAAGTCACATGAAGTTCATAATTTGTTTAATGAACATTTCACCTTCTTACTTGCAATTTCTCTCTAACCATTAACCCCACATGAAACACAATGCATTTTTTGAGTCCTTGTGAAATTTTCCGTTTCAGAATATGTAACCTTTTTTATGGTAGCATTCATGATTATTGAAATAATTAATTTCAAAATGATAATTGACGCATTTCTCGGAATTGAAAAAGTGAACTTTTTCGGTCACGCAAAAATCTACCAGTTCAAAACCGTGGCACACAAAAGTTCCCCAAAATGAAACTCCCTCACTAATTTAAAAAATCACGCCAACACAAGATTCCCCATGTGTCTGACTCACACTAGGCAGCTTTTTTACGTCAGAAATGCAAATAACACGCCTGCACTAGTAAGAAAATAAGAGCCGATTAAACACACCGGCTCTCGATACAATATCCCATCAATTCAATGAATTGAATGGTTAAAAAATAGGGACAGCATTCCCATGTCATCTGGAATGTGGAGTCATAAAGCTTGGAGGCCTTAGATACAAACTCTCAACCGTAGGCCTGCCAGTCCAGAAAAAAGGCAACTAAAGCTTGAATAAAAAAAAGTCGGTCCCCCCCCCTCGTACCCCTTGTGTACCTGTTGACCCAAGTTGGTTTAATCCATCAAACTATGTGGATATTACAAATTTTAACCCTTTTTCATGACAACAACATCAACAACTACATTGGACAAAGTGCCCTATGTGTCCGTCCTGCCTTTAGGGCAGGCGACACAAAAAAACTAGAATTTTGCAGTTCTCGGCTTTCTGCGCTCACTATATTCAACGATTGACATATGAGGATCCCATGGGCACCTATGACAAAGAGTTTGATTCCAGTTGAACTTCAATTTTTTCAATTGAGGTCACTTTTTAAAAAAAAACTTAACAATTTAGTGCACACACACACACACATACACACGCACAACGGATGCTAAGTGGTCCTGCCAGCTATAGCTGGCGGACCCACAAAAATATACAAAACTAGAATTCGCGGTTCTCGGATTTCGCCCTCTCTATATTCAAAGAATATAAGCTGTGGGCCGCCCATGGACCTTTGACCCTGCACGTGACCTTTGAATATCATCAACATATGAGGGATCGCAGGGGCACCTATGACAAAGTTTGGTTCCAATTCTTCAAGTTTTCAATTAGATGAATTTAAAATTTTTAGCCCATTTTTCAAACTTGACATCACATGACCTGTGACCTTTCAACATGACCTTTGACCTCATCAACATATATGACGGCTACCATTGTGCGCCTATGACAGAAGTTTGGTTCCAATTGAAGTTAAACTTCAATTGAGGTCAATTTAAAAAAAAAAACTTAACAATTTGTGTCACACACTCCACCACACACACACATCCACACACACCATACACACGCACAACGGATTGCTAAGTGGTCCTGCCAGCTATAGTGGCGGCCCACAAAAATTATCAGGAATGCATGGGCCAAACAAGTTCACATTTGACTATTAATATCAGTAGATAACATGTACTTATGCAGTAACATAAATCTGAACAAATTCTAAAAATACACAAAAAACCCAAGTCAATAAAAGATGAGTTGCATTTTTCTGGAATACGTTCTTGTCTCTTGAAGAGTCTTAAAATAGAATAGTAACAGGCTTCAAATCATAAAAAATTACATGACCAGTGCACTGTGCACGTAACTTAGAAAATTTCATGCACAGTGTGTAAGTTTACATGCACAGGAATGTAACAAAAATGTGAAATACTTAAATAATAACAATCATATCAGACTCGGGCACATTAATAGGCTCATGTCACTGACAGCCTGACACAAAATTTTATTTAAAATTCCAACAATATTATATGAAATAAGCTCAATTGTGGATTTTACAAAATCACAAAAGATTTTTATTTTAATGGACAGCACATGGCATGCAGGATACAAATGTTCATGCACAGAGCAAAAGTACATGCACCTATGCAATGCATTGCCCACATGGGTAATTCCAGCTTGAATAGAAACTGGAATATCAGGCTTTGTCAAACTTTTTTAGATCATTAGAAGAAATGCATAAATTAATGTGGTGTTTAACGATGGCAGTGCATGACAAAAAGCGGAACCTATGTGACCAAGTTGGCTCGTATTTCAAATTTATGATTGGTTACACTACTAAGGTGTGAGAATTGGGCAAAACATAGCACCATTTCACTGTGACCAATTTGCAAGATATTTAAAGCTTGACAATTACAAAGTTCAAATTTTATGTGCAAGAATTATTGTGATTTCAAATTTAAAAATGCCTGTTGTTTTGGTTTGCCCATAGTCGAGACCCCTGCATACCTACACTGGTGAATGTGTTTGCTGTTTAGAACAGTCCGTTACACAGGTTTTCCACATATTTGACACAATGTTTTACAGAGAAAATATTTGTGGCAAAAAGGATTACCATTATGGTCACATAACATAACCACAAAATGATAATAAAAAATGAGATCATTAATGTTTGAGGATCTCCCAGTTCAATGACCCCAGGAGTTACATAAAATACTAACATGTCGGCCTCAAATTTGGCATATTTCTTTGTGTTACAACTTCATAGTACGTACTGCACCCTAGTTATAGTCCCACCTATTTTAACCTGAAATTACTTGCATTAGGGGGGGATAATAATGGGATCTCTACCCTTAACATGGGGGGGGGGGGGGGAAAACACATGAGCATCAACAATCAGCCTTTCAGAGCTCAACTTATTCCAGATATTACCCAAGTGTCAAAATGGAGATGTGATCAACATAGATCTGTAATGAATGATGATGAAAACTAATTAATTTTGTTAAGAAAAGCACAGAAACTACTTCCAAACCAGTATGTAATCTATGCCTTAATTCCAGCAAAAAAAATAGGTGGATGATTATAATAGGGTTTCTACTATTTTTCAGAAAACGAGGGCTGGGATTATAATCGAGCATGGGGGACTATATACTCGGAAATTCAGTACGGTATTAAAGGGGTACTGATCCATAGCGAGGCCGGTACTCCTCCCTCCACCCACCTATCTTCAAAAAAGTGGTGATTTTATGCATTTAAGTGGGGGCTAATACATGACATGATGTACATGTACATGTGTTAACAACGGTACAAGGATCATTATTATTAATTAAAGAAAATACAAAATTTGAACTTTGTATATTCTGTCCAAAATGGCAGAAAAATGTTGAAGGTGGTCTGTAGTGCACTGTGATGAAATTATTTCCTCAAACTCACAAATTGCTTCCATAAGGATTGCCTGAAATTTTTAAAAAGAGCAAGCACAAGACTCAAGTTAAACTGTTTAAAGCTGCCAACATGGCACTTAAAAATTACGGTAAAATTGAAAATGGAAATCAGTCCAATTTAGCAACATGCCAATAAAAAAAGCAAAAATGGCCGTTTTCTGGATGTCAAAGGTTGCATTTTTCCATACAACACAGCCCCAAAAACACATAATACACACAATGATGTGTTGACATAATTATTTCTTGTCAAATGTTGATGAAGGTGCCATGTTAGCGATCCACTTTTGTATTCAAAGTCCACCCACTGGATCCATTAAAATAAACAAGATAAATGACAAAAAATACCCGGTCCTCAGACCACTTGTGTTGCCTGGAATGAATGAGAGGCCTACATGACCTCTGACCTTAATGTGCCATTTAACCTCATAAACAAATGAGGGTTTGCATGTAAACTCCTGTAAAATCCATAAACCAAGTCTGGTTTCAATTGAGCTTAAACTTTCAAAATGAAGTCAATTTTACATTTCAGCCTATCTTACCAACGTAGTCCTCCCAATGACCTTTAACCTTGGTGTGTGACCTTTGGACATCATACAACAACTGGGATACATGTTGCCACCTGGACCAAGTTTGGTTTAAATCCATCAAAGTATGTGGATATATTAGAGGGCAAATTAAATGTTAACCTTTTCATAAACAGACATCAAACAACGACAACAGTGGACAAAGTGATCCCTATTGTTCTCCTGCCTTAAGGCAGGGACACAACAAACAAAAACAAACCACACACACTTTTGCATGGATATCTTCCAAGGACTCAAAGGAACACAGATCTTTGGTCATAAAGCCCAAACACTGAAAAGCCCACGTTCCGAGGGCCTTTGTTCTATTCTGAGAACCTTAGTTGACAAAAGAATTACGTTTGTGTTAAGTCCTCATAAGTCTATCCTACTTTAGTTTTGAGTAATAATTTTCTTGGCCACTGAGTGCACAGGTGCCTGGGCTTGTTGCGTGAACCGTCTACGTGCAATCCAGGGTGCGCCGTTTTGGGTGGGAAAGCGGCAACTAGTAAACTTGGCCAGAAAGTAGGTACTTGTAATACACACACGCTGCATTTAAAATCACTCCACGGCCATCACACCACACTCCAAACCCACACCTTTTTGTACTTCTGGGGACTTCAGAGGAACCGCATCCCTCAGTTGTAAAGCAAAAACACAGAATAAACCCATACTTCTGAGGACACCTATGTTATAACTTCCGAGACCTTGTTATACTTCGAGGACCTTTGTATAGACTTCCTAGGACCTTTGTTATACTTCCGCGGACCTTTGTTTATACTTCCGAGACCTTGTATACTTCCGAGGACCTTGTTATTACTTCCGAGGACCCTTGTTATACTTCCAAGGACCTATGTTCTACTTGCGAGGACCTTTGTCATAATTCTGAGGCCTATGTATACTGGAGGACCTTTGATATTCTGAGGACCTGTGGTCATACTTCGAGGACCTTTGTTCGAAAATGACTTTGTGTGTTAGGGTCTGGAAGTTTAGTATACAAGGTTTCATACACACACACTCACGGCACAAACACGCACACATGCTACTCATTCACAGTTATGGCAGGGTCACCCAAGTACTATTGTTACACTAAAAATTGTGGACAGGGTCATTGTACATGGGCTTTCACATTATAAAATAGGCAAATGACCTTGCTATTATCCACATTCCTTGCACAAACGTCTGGCAGTTCAAATCGATGGAGATCAGGCCCAAGTGACAGCATATGCGAATTCAATTCCTCGATGCCAGTATATGTAAGGTTTTACATTTTCTGTGTTTTGCTTTCTCAACAAAGAGATAGAGTAACACGTAAACAGACTTTTTTGTAGCACACAATTCATTAATGATTTGGGTGCTTTAAAATTTTGGGGGATGGGGCTTTCGAGAACTTCAGAGACCCACGCTTTTTTTTTTTTTTTTCCAAAACTTAAAATTGGTGCTTTTAATTCGTTGTTTCTAACCCCCAAACACCCTTTCACGTCATTTAGATCAACTTACATGTAGATATTATATGTAGTTGACATTCCGCAACAATTAAGCTGATTTTATTAATGAATTCAGGTATTTTGGACCTCAAATCAGGCACATTTTCTAGAGCGTTTTCGACCAGCTATTGAGGTCACAGCGATTGTATTGTCTTCTAGAGTACAAGAAAATAACGCATGTTGGCGTGACCTTCTAATTGACTGTTAACACACAAAAAAAACAGGAAATTATGGAAGTACTGTATAGACTCGGTGTCCAAGAATTCATGATAAAAAAATGGCAGCTTTTAGAAGTCAGGGGAGACATGGACTACAGATCATTGAAATGCCCTTTAATTAATAAATACTTGTGGAGCAAATAATTTTTCACTTACTGATATCTGACCATTCATCATCTAAACCCCAGGAACCAAAAAAGGAATACCAAGTTCTCCATTCATGATTTATTCCCTTCTTCAGATTAAGTCATGTGGAACAGAAACCCAGTTGAAAGTAGTGCTTGACATTCCAGGAGCTATGAATGACTTCCTGAGCTGTTACGAGTTCAGTCAGTTGTTTCCTGACAACTATAAACACCAGCCACTGTACTTATTCAAGTCTTAAAGAGACATGAGATTTCCAGAGAGAAGCGCCCCAATTTTTTTTGAACCCAGGTTTTTTGCATATGTTTACGAATGTAGTAGATCACACCTGAAGTGAATTAATAAGCCAAATACGCCATCTTTATGTAATAAGACAATGATTTAGTAAGCATGGTTTCCTATAGGGACGATTATAATAGCAGGCAAGTTCAAAACAAGGCTTGCGGTTTTCTTTCGTGCTTGTTTGTCCAATAAACCTTCGAAACGTTCTCGGCAGGTGGTCTACAACCGATCAAGTGCAATTTACATCCTCAAAAAAATCTCCTCCTGTCACTTTAAAAACTAGCAATCTGGAGCTGAGATAAGGTTAACAAGCTGGATCGACACTAAAGCAGCTACATGTAATCCTTATTTTGCTGGTCACCGCAGGGTGCGGGCCAGTGTAGTATCCCTAATGCTCCCTCCCTCCTTCCCTTCCTCACTCCTTCCCCCTCTCTATCTCTCATCTTGTCAACAGGTGGTCATACAAAACAAACGAACACCAGTAGTAGGTGCCTGTCTAACATTCACAGAGATTTCAGTTCTTGGATACACAAAAATAAAAAAATACAGGGTTTTCATATTTTTACATAAATGAATTGTAAACCCTACATTCTATTTTCATTTTCTTTGTAAATTAATGAGGTGTACTCTTACCAAATTTTCTTGCTGCGGATAATCGTGGAAATACCTCAGATATTATTTTTTTCCATGGAAACCATGATTTAAACACATTTTGTTTCAATGCCCATATATTGAGTTAAATGTTTCCATGATGCCCACAGCAAGAAAATTACGTAAGAGTACACACAGCACACCTGCTTTCATACTTTGCAGTTTGCAGGGGGAAAAAAATATGAAGTAGGGTTTGGTAGAAAAAAATCAAAACATACAAATATGACAAATCCTGTACCCTACCAGTTGTTAACATTGTCTCAATTTTAAGTTAATATTAAAAGGTGCATTTCGTGATTCCAGCACCTTCTATTTTATTTTTATTCATTGTTAACTACATTTTGTAGATATCCTTGAGAAAAGCTTATTCACAACTTTTTAGCTGATCCCGACTCTGCAGTTTTGTGTTATGAGCAAATGCTCGTTTCCCATGGTCCCCTTGGCCACTGTGCTATAATTTGTGCATTTACGGACCGAAAATACAAAATTGCTAATTTCTTACAGACACGACTGAATTTGCATGTATAAGATTTGGCACACATGGATTACTAATGTTAACGGTTCAGATGATATGAAAATCTCAACTTTTTTAAGGAAGTCGGGGGGATGAGGCTGTGGATTACAAAATGCCCCTTTAATCAAATTCACCACATCCTTCAACACCCTATGAATTTGGCAGCCTCAACGGAATAAACTGAAGGTGGTGACAGACTACTGAATTCATCCCTAGTATATTCTGCCAAGACTTAAATTCGGCATGCTTAAAGGTGGTTGTTCCAATTTATGTGTATTGTGTTCTCTACTTGATATTTTTTTTTTCTCACAGAGGAGAAAAAACATTTATTCACAATAGACTTTCAAAGAACATACAGGTTACACTAAAAATACTGTAGTAGATATAGATGCATGAGACACAGGTGATATGAATACTTAACATACATGTAGTACATTAAATATACCCCAGCGAGTATAAAAATGACCAATATTCCCATTACAGGCATACATAAATTTTTCCAGTTTATAATAATTTTTTACATCATTTTGAAATGAGTCCAGTGTAGGTACCTTAATACTCATCTTCATTTTGTAAATATGATAACGACCTAAAATCAAAATTAAATTGAGAATATTATCACCAACAGTAGTGCCAAATAGCAATAACTCCTTATTCAATACCAGATGGCAGGTGTTACTTTTCAACATTCGCTACTTCAGTACCAAATTTCAAACTGACATTGCATATGTATCAAATAAATATGATAAGGGTTCTATGCCAATTTTACAGAACGTACAAGAGGGGTATTAAGTACAATTTTAATAAAAATGAATTAGTACCCAAAAATTCTATGAATTAACCGAAATTGAAAACCACCTTAACTTTGTATTTATGCGAACATTTAAATGGCAATATTAAAGATAAGGACCATTTTTTTTCATTACACAACATCGAGTTTATTGTTTGCCCACTTGACAACATATTTCCTTTGCACCTTTTTGGATGTGAAATAGAATATCATTTTTTTTTTTTTTTTTTTTTCATTCTTCGGAAACCTTTCTTGTCCTTTAACATCATCCCACAATTAAACGTTGGTCACGGGACGTTGTCAATGTGGTTTCAATTTTGTTACCAACTGCTGATAGCCAATTTTTTAACAAACTATACACGACCTCCATATTCAAGAAAGTTGGTACGAATCTTGAACTTAAAATCATTAAATGAAAGAAAAGAAATGTGCCATATTATCCAACAGATCACTTACAATGTTCCACACATTTTTGGACCCAGTGGGAATAATATATAATACAATGTCTTTTTACCAATCTTAATATTATCATTATACCACAAGGAACATGTTAATACCATCATAATATATTTTGGTTGAGAGATTTGTAACATTAGACCATAGCAGAAAAAACATCTTTCCAAAAATGAATCGGAGAATGGGAATGCAAACATGGGATTAATAATTTCCATGGAACCGCCTTCAATATTCAATAATACGCTTAATCTTAGTACAAGAAAAGGATTCGCCCATTCTGTATCACTATTTTTTAGAAGTCTGCGGATCCAAGTAGTTTTTAAAGCCATGTATATAGGATTGGGATGTCAACCATCCTGACCCCACCCCATCAGTAATGTGGTATCATTTGATTTTTTGTCACAGGCACCCTTCCAAATAAATGAATAAATAATACGATGAGATCTTTAACAAATTCAAAAGGTGGATCCGGAAGAGTTAAATAAAATATGTAATTTTTGATAAGAGCAATGATTTCACCACCGTTACTCTACCCAACACTGTAAGATTACGTCTCGACCAGTGGTGAATCAGGTTCTTAGTTGACCCATGCCCTATCATAATTATCACCCACCAATTTCACGAGAAAAACAGAAAAATAATTCCTAAAGTCTTAAAAATTCCAAATGATACACCATTTAAACTCGTAGTTGTCACAGATAACCTCAATTGTACCTCTTTTAGATCCTATCCAGCGCAAGGGTTTTGGAAATATTAACTTAAGACCAGAAAATTAGCAAAAATATTTTAAACTATGAAAGCTTCCTTCATTAGAACTTCAGAACCATCTAAAAAAATACCGTATCATCTGCGTACTGGGAGAGACGAAATTCAACATCATCAATACGGCTACCATTTTAACTTCTTTTTATTTTGAATAGTCGTCCCAACACTACACACAAAAAAATAAGTAGGGGTCAGCCCGTTCCCCCTGTCTGCAGCCTCTATCCACCCCGAACAAGACAAATTCACTAACACAGAGGGTAAGCTTCATTATAAAAATGTCTGGATCCACTTTTTAATTGATGGACAAAATTAAACTTGTCTAAAACTTTCAAAAGAAATTTATCGGAAACGTGAATCAGAAGGCCTTTTCAAAATCAATCATAAGAAATAGGGACCAGGAATATTAGTTCTCAGTAAAACTCATTAAATCATACATAAAAGAAATTTTTCCCCAATATCACGGCCTGAATAAAACCCCTTTTGATGTGTCATGAATAATTCAAGTATGAAGACAGAAAACATTTTATTCTATTAGCGATACAGGCGAAAGCCAATTTAATGTTACATTGAGCAAGAAATTGGACGCCAATTCTTTCAGGAGATGACGAGATTTATCCCCCTTGGGTATAAGGGTAATGATACCAAATTTTTGGGTAGGTGAGAGCTTACCCGTTAATATTTAAAGCCTTAATTAAAGAGCGGAGGAGTAAATACCATGAAATATCTGAAAAGTCATAACTTATTAAAATTCAAAACTAAACCCATCAGAGCCGGGAGATTTGATATGAGAGCCTTGCAAAATACACCCCTCATCAAGTACCGTGGGAACAAACTTGGGTTTTGATGGTAGAGCAATTAAGGCATGGTGCAAAGACAAAGCCCTATTCAATTTGCGTGGAATATTAAAACGGCGCTTTTTGTTGATATCTTGGAATTGAATGGATTTGAGGGCTCAAATTTCAGGACGAAAATTAAAAAAAAAAAAAAAATATGGCCTATTATCTGATATCCAAAATCGATTACTATCCGGTTAAATTCAGGGGGGGGTCCAAAGACGATCGGAACCGGCACCTTTAACTGCAGTTTATTCCGTTAACGTGCCAAAATCAAAGTGGTGTTGGCAGAATACTAATTTTTTTTTTTGTATTCTGACAAAACCCTACGAATTCAGCCAACGTGAACGGAATAATAAATGTGTCAAATAAAGGTTAGTCCAAGTAAAATGTCAACAAAACATGCTGCTATGCAATCCTTTGTCTGTCCTTAAAATGCCTGTCCGTGTTTGGGTTGTCCAAGCAAAGCTGACAGGGGCGGATCCAGGTTCTCAATAGAGGGGGCGCCAAAGTTTCCGGATGCGCCCACAAGCTAGATCCCGGACACCCTTGTACCGCCAATATTCAAGATACAGGGCTCATTGGCATGAAAAAAGTCATTGATATACCTACAGTGCGCCCGGCGCACTATGCGGGCCGGCGCCCTGGTGCTGCAAAAAATAGAGGGGGCGCACGCCGGGTGCGCCCCCTAAATCCGCCCCTGGCTTGAGGAGGGATACAACAAGTGGCGGATTTTAGAGATAAGGACGCCCCTTCAGCAGCTTACGGTTTTTAGGGCCCTTTAGTGTTGCTATAGTGCAACATTTTTGGGGCCCTGAAAGTAATATTACGGCCCGGGATTTTAAGGGGCCCTGTAAGCAGGTGTGTTCATGTGACATTTCCGCCCACGCTATACAATGGGTGTATCGGGATGTCACCATGTCAGTGGTTCAAGGTTCGTGGCTTGGCCTTAGCTGGGCCCTTACCTGCCACATTCAATAAGGCTACTGTAAATAGGAATTAGCAATTAGCAACCTGACAATGATGGTGGTTTATGTCGGCGTATGCTGTTCAAGTGTGTGTGAGTAGCTATTCATTCATTGGAGCCAGGCATTCCGGGTCATGTAAAAAAAAAAGCCTCATTTACTACACTGACTTACCGATAGATAGCAGGATGATTTCCGATCTTCCGTACGCTTGTCGACACGTCAGTGAGGCAACCTTTCCTTGTAAAATGCCCTAAAAGAATTCACATTCCCCGAAATACGACTGTTCGTTCACCCGGTTCCTGTGCTGGTTCAGTGAGTCGTGATAAGCATCATGATTCCATGAACATTCGTGCCCACTGTGGTCAAATGCGCCATGTTTTATAATAGGGGCGTGTTTATATGATACGCCAACCCCAAACGGTATTTTTGATTGCCTACTTCAGATCTGTGTATATGAAGGCTTTTGATGGTCCGCCAGGTTTGACCTTTCCATGAAGCATAAAGGGGAGGATACCATTTTTACATATCAGTATTCAGCGGGAGGGAGCCCTTTGATTGCACGGCAATACACCTGTGGGTCGTCTGTAATGCGCGAATAGCGAGCGGAATAGTGTTCGCATTGGTAGTGGTAGGAAATGTCATCAATGGTGAAGAAGCCCGAGGGAGAAGTTGGGGTGTGGGGGACAGTGTAATCATGCAACTTTTCTGGTAGGGTAAAACTGACGTAACCGCGTAAAATGATGGGCCTGAATTTTTATTCAGTTGATTTATATTTTTGTAGTAGTAATGTATGGCTTCTGGGACAAATATAACAAAACAAAATTTTTGGTGATTTTGCCAGAAGCGTATCGCGTAACCATGTACCATACCCGAGTCACCCGACCGTCGGGGGGGGGCGGGGGTGGGGGGATGGGGGTCAACTTCAAGAGGTTTCCCGCCTGCCGATTATTGTGTGCGAGCGATGCTAGGGTCCAAGGGCCCGTCTCATGGCCCCTGTGGGTGGGGTCCAAGGGCAAAGGGAAAATCTGTCCATTTCCTGTCTCTTTCTTTTTCCTCCCTTCACCTTTCTCTTCTTCCCTCTTTTTCTTCCTGACTCAGATATTTCAAAATATTTTTTTGTGTGTGTAGTAGTTAAAATGGTCGAATAGAACTAAAGATAGTCACCTAAAATGCCAAATTCCAAAGTTTGAGATGAAACGGATTTTTCGTTTTGATGTAGCTGTAGTAAACACTTATGTACAGTATAAGTATATACCGTGTATAACAAAATTTCCAGATTCGGAATTTTATTACAAAGTTATGATTTTCTATATGAAGGACATCAATTTGAGCTTAGCTATTGCACCCAGTGATTAGTATGTGGACAAGCATTATGTACATGCCAAAAAAACACTTTTTTAGAAAATTGAGGGCGCCATCATCTGGAAATCTCTGAGTCAATCTAATTGTAAATAGAACAAAATGTGCACGAAGTTTATCATTTTTAAAACTATTATGGTACTAAAACATGATGTTAATTTGGTCTTAAACACATGCACAGGCATAATATTGGTAGTGGATGATCGCATCGACCATCCCCTCTCATCAAAATATTGGGTAATCCCCCCCCCCCCGGGTTTACGCCTATATGTTCATTTCAAAGGGATATGTATATATAATACCAGAAACAAATTTTGTTTCCTGCAGCAGTGGAAGCTGGTGGAAATACTTAATGGGACATAATGGCATAAAAAATTGACATAATGAAAAGGACCCTTACTGAAATCACTTCCATGAATTTGAAAACAATTTGGATGTTTACATTCTGTAAAAACAGGAAGAGTTCCAGGGGGAGGTGGCAGTTTGTGGCAATTTCTGGAACAAGGATGCTGACATTACTGCCAGCATTTACCAAACTTGAAAAGCATGTTGTCATCAGCTCACAGACCATTTTTTTTTTTTTTTTTTTTTTGGGGGGCAGGTTGCCCCCCCTGACGACTTTGGCCGGGAAAAAATTTGCAAAAATCATGCTAAATAAGCCGTTTTTTAGCCCTCTGACCGGGAAAAATTGGCCTTTTGACCCCCCTGAGAGGGAAAATTTCCCAAGACTGGGAAATTTGCCCCCTCAGAGCGGACAGGCCCGTTACGCAACTGCATCTTTCACTTCCCGGTCTGAATGCTTTTGAATTGTGTTGCAAAACATGCTAGATACACTGTAAATTCTGTCAGGGATATGTGAACACCTTGCTTTTCGGTTCCAGAAATTGCCACAAACTGCCACCTCCCCCTGGAACTCTTCCTGTTTTTACTGTTTTTACAGAATGTAAACATCCACATTGTTTTCAAACACGTGGAAGTGATTTCAGTAAGGGTCCTGTTCATTATGTCAATTTTTCATGCCACTTGTGTGCTAACTACTTACAATTTTACGCTGTTTTCTTGTTTCTGACACCCAAGTTGTGGAATGTAAAATACCACAGGCTCTTAGGGATGCCACAATTCACTGGCGCACCTTCAAAAACCTCTTAAAACTTCATCTTCTTATAAACCCACGGTATAAATAATATTTTCTGTGCCTTTGCTGTCGTTGCATGGTGTCGGGTTGAGCAAACTTCTGTATTCAAATGCATGTGCAAATCTAGGGTAATTGTTGTTTTTTATTTTTTTTTATGTAATTTTATTGATTTTTTAGTTTTTTTCTGTTTTTTAATATTTATTGATTTAAAGACACTATCAGTGATTTGCTTAATCGGCAAATCGGACAAAATCTACCAAAATCAGATTTTTGCAATGTATGTAACAAGTACAGGTATCCTAACAATTACCCGCCAAATGATAAGACCAGACGCACCCTAATAAAGACAGAATCGGAGATTGAGTCATTACTGTCCGAACGGACACTTAACTACACACGTAATTGAATGGAGATCGTATCTTGGAACACTGCGTTTCTGCCTTTTCTGTCAATTCTACAGCGGAAAAAGGAAACGTATGAGATCCTACTGCGACTTATCCTTCAATTAGAAGTGATTCCGGCAAAATTTCAAGAATTTTGTTCACCTCCTGATAGGTTTTAATCATGTAGTTTTGGGTATATTGTTTATCGATTTGCTGCGTTTTTTCACTCTTTTATGCAGTTTGATCTTTGTATATGGGTTACATGATTGTTTTAACTTTTTAGTGACTTGCGATGTATTAGTACGGATTTGTTCTTGTGAAGCGCTTAGAGGCCTTTTAGGTATTTCTGCGCTATTCAATCAAGCACCTTATATTATTATTATTATATTTGATCTGCCTAACTTTTCACAAACGCTTCCTGCAATTTTTGCTACCTTTTTACACATTTGTATGAAAAAAGAAAAAAAACTGTGTTAGCACCCTAATTATACTCAAGGCCCAAAAGATCCAGCTCGATCAGGTGTATCTCATCGTTATTCTATCCTTAAACCTTTTTTAATGTTGTCTTAGAAACCCACAAACACAACACACAAACAAACATAAAACGAAGTACCACTTTCATTTGCCCAGCCCATTCGTTGGACTATTTCGACTTGCCCTTTGAAGTGCTCTGTTCTCTATCTCAAGTGCTCTCATCTGTCTTAGGTTCTGCAAAAGTTGACTTGATCAAATGGTGAAACAAATGCAGTGAAAAGCAGCTCAGTATTCATTTTTGTTTGCATAATGGATCAGAAAATAAAATACATGCTAAAAAATAGTTACTAGACGGGGGTCCAACAAGAGGTGTTTTAATCAATTGCACAGTGCTTGCAATGTGCCTATACTGTACTGTAATAATACATGTCAGTTACTTAGGGATAAAACGTGCTCAAGAGTTTAAGAACCACAAGACATTTCATAATTCATGCTAAAAATCCCTCCGTACTAGAACCTTGTGGACTAAACATGAGTGTAAAAGTCCGTGTTTTTTTAATAGAATAGGGACTGTTTGTAGGATCACATGCCCTTATGGTTGACATTTCCACAAAACGGTTTCATTGTGGGATGGATCATTCATTACACCCTTTGGGGTCGAACCTTTTCACTCAACAGTGGAATCAAGAGTAGAACACACCACCTGTGTAATTCGAACATGGCAAGGATTCAGTGACAGGTTTCTTTGTTTGGTAGACTTCAATAATGTTGATATTAGCCGATCGATGGACTTGAGCCGATTTATACGAATGGACAGGTTAAAAGGTAGTCCCGTCGGGCCGTCTCCTCTTTTCGTATTACCTCTGGAATCCAAAAGGAACCGTGTCCTCGGTCGTAATGACAACAGGACAGAATATAAAGAACAAAAAAAACCTCCGAAAAAAATGAACTTAATAAAATTCAGTTGAAGTTTTACACATTCTAATGTAATTAATAAAAAAACACACACATGCATACACACACACATTTGGGATCATCTTCCGAGACATAGGAACTTTGTCCTCGGTTATAAAGCAACAGTCAAACATGGAATAAGGAGCATGTTATATTAGCGAGGACAAAAGAAAACTTGAGGAATATTTTTCAAAAGAATTTCCTTTGGCCTTTTGCAAGTATATATGATACACGCACGTCGACTACACACAACACACACCCAACCACCCCACCACACACACACACACCACACAACAACATACCAATAATGCACCAAGATTGCTCTCTATAATGGTTGTGCCTGTTATTTCTTGTTTGAGCTATATTTTGGGGAGCCTAGCTATAATGCCATGATGGTCAAGCTTTGGAATCTGTTGCAATCAATAACCATGCTTGCTTTGTTTGCACGTTTTAAGCCTTATGCATTGCTTAGCTATGGCTAATCTGCTGAAGATAGCATGTCTTGTAGGACCATTGGGATGTACATCATACCACATTGACTCCAGCAATAATGCTATCTATGGTCGATGACAATGCTAGCTATGTTAGGATGAACAATGCTATTTACTGTAGTGACAATGCGTTCCTATGGTATAGATTGATAATGCGATGTAGAGTTAGAAAACAATGCTATCTATGGTATATGACAATGCCTTTTTCTATGGTAGGTGGCAGCTATCTACGGTAGATGGCAATGCTATCTATATTAGCGACAATCAATATATGGTGATGATAATGCATCTATAGTAGACGACAATTCCTATGGCAGATGTACAATGCTATTGTATAGACAGTTGCTGATCTATGATAGCCTGAACAATGCTATCTATCTATGGTAGATACATGCTATCTATGGTAGTATGACCCTGCATCTATGGCATATGACAATGCTATCTATGGTAGATAGTAATGCTATTGATGGTATCTGGTATATGACAATGCTATCTCGGTAGATGGCATGCTATCTACGGTAGATGACAGTGCTCATCTACACAGTAGAGACAGTTGCTATCTACGGTAGATGACTCATCTACGGTAGATGACAGTGCTATTATTGTATAATGACAATGCTATCTACAGTAGATTACACTGCTATCTATGGTGATGATAATGCGATCTATGGTATATGACAATGCTATCTATGTTAGATGACAATGCTATCTATGATAGATGACAATGCTATCTATGTTAGATGACAATGCTATCTACGTTATATTGTAGTGCTATCTACGTCGATGACATGCTATCTACAGTAGATGACAGTACTATCTATGGTAGATGACAATGCTATCTACGGTAGATGACAATGCTATCTAGGTAGATGACAAGCTATCTATCTATGGTATGACAATGCTATCTATGTAGATGACAATGCTATTACGTAGATGGCAATTCTATCTACGGTGATACAATGCTATCTACGGTAGATGACAAGCTATCTACAGTAGATTACACATGATTCTATGGCAGATGCACAAATGCTTATCTTTGGTAGATGACAATGCTATTTATGGTAGATGACCATGCTATTTTATGGTATATGACAATGCTATCTATGGTAGATGACAATGCTATATATGGTAGATAGTATGCTATTTCTTGTAGAAGACAATGCTATCTATGGTAGACGATAATTCTATGGCACAGATGCCAATGCTATGGTATATGACTTGCTATCCGTGTAGATAACAATGCATCTATGGTATAGACATGCTACGAGAGTATATGACAATGCTATTATTGTAATGAAAAGCTTATCTATAGTAGAACGACATTCTATGGCAGATGCAATTCTATCTAGGTATATTGAACAGTGCTATCTACGGTAGATGACATGCTATCTTTGTGATGACAATGCTATATAGGTATAGGACAATGCTATCTAATGGTAGATGCAATGCTATCTACGATAGATGCATGCTATTCTACGGTGATGACAATGCGATCTACGGTAGATGACCAATGCTATCTATTGTAGATGACAATGCTATTTATGGTAGAGAACAATGCTATATATGGTGATGACACTGCCTATCATTGGCTTCAAGTAGCCAGGGTCCTATGTTGCCGCATTGGCGTAATTTCTTTTTACTTGGGGGGGATTGGGTTGGAACGAAAATTTATGAAGAACCAGGTGTCTGAAAAGATCCATTATTACACATCTGCGCGCGAAGCCGCGCCAAACATTTTGCCCATTTAGAATCCCGCTAATATCGTTAAATGTAATTGTATTAGAAGAAAAGCGCGCGAAGCGCGCGAAAATTTACCATTTTTAAACTATTATGGTAAAATAGAGGTTATTTTTGGTGAAAAACACATTAACAGGCCTCAAGTATTGGGGGATGAATGGATTTGACCCTCCCCCCTCATCACAATATTGGGGGGAGGATATCCCCCCCCCCCCCCCCATCCCCCCGGATTTATGCCTATGGGGTTGCCGACAGCAAGATGCCCATTTGCCCTTCTTTTGGGACTTTTTCAACTCTTGTTGATCCCTACCGCAACTCAAGATTACATAGTAGTAACGTGTAGGATTTTTGCCTTTTTCTAGGACATCTTATCCTCCTTGATGATTATTTGATAAATTTTTTGTAAGTCGTATTTGAAGGTCAACTTGATCACGTATATGATGTACGGTTTTATGAGTCCTCTCAACTGCATTTGATTACAATATAGCCAAAGAGTCACTTTAATCATGCCCGCTCAGGCGCCATTCCCCCCCCCAAAAAAAAACCCCCAAAGGGTGGATTGAGTGCAATCTGATTTGCATCCATAGTTTGATTCCTTTACTTTTCTAGTCATTAGATTGACGCCTGACGCGTTTTTTTGCTCGTCCATGGGTGGTTGACTCCAGAGATTTCTGAATATAATTTTTTTATCTATTAATTAAAAATAGTCAATTAGAACTAAGATAGCACCTAGATTGCTCAATTTCCAAAGTTTGAGTGGATGAGAGTTTTCGTTTTGATGCAGTCACGTTATGTGTATATAACAATTGTGCCATAGGTACTGTGTATAACAAAGTTTCCGGATCCGGATTTTTAAACAAGATGGTGATTTTCTATATGAAGGACTTCGATTTGAGCTTAGCTATTTCACAACAGTGATTAGTATATGGACAGCATTTGTACATGCACAAAACACAATGTTTGGAAATTGAGGGCTCCCCTTACCGGGAAATCTCCTGAGTCAGCCTTTAACGCCCGGGCCATTGTACTCCTTCTTGTATTATCTTTGTATCAATTTTTGTATGCAATTTTCTAATTGTATGTTGGATGCACCACCGTTAGGTTGAGTGCCGCTGTTTGAAAGTACCAATAAAATAAAAATAAATAAAACTTCCCTGTCACACCAAGGAAGTGTTGCCTAACCTGACCCCTCGACACACTTTTTTTTCTGACACAACTCACAAACACACCCACTCTCTGTAGATTCAGCCTCATGCAATTTGGAGCCAATGTACGGGGGCTTAGAAATTTTCACCACTCATTATTGAGAGACTTAAAGCAATAATGGACATTTTTGTGAGAGCACCCTCACTTTTCAAAAGTTGATTTTTGCACATTTACGTTGGTAATTTGTCTAAGGAAACTATACCTGCGAACGAGAATGCTAAGAAATGCCGTATTTTCTTAAATAAGCGATTTTTGGTAATTAGAATTGGATCCCAGAATGGACTTAACGGCAGAGCTGGATGCTACGGTTAATGTCTGTCCATGATGAAATGGTGCCACCTCGAGAAGATACCTCTAACTTGACTTGCCTGAACCAATAAACAACTAATGGATGAGCGTATACACGTACATGGCCTATTTCCCGGCTATTTCACATTGTAAGCTTAAAGGCCGTTTCCCAGCAGCTGTTGAATTATTATCGGGATCGATCCCGATAATAATTATTCTAATTACAAAATTCCTTCGTTTGTGATACACATAATTTCGAGCTTACATTTCCAGGTATGGTTTACTAGCCCAGTTACCAATGCAACCGTGTAAAAAGCTCAATTTTTTAAAAAAATGGGGGCGCTCTTAAAAAAGTGGCTAATATTGCTTTAAAGCGTGCAACAAATTGAAAGACAAACTAGACAGTCTGGAACCCAGTTCCCTCGTGCTATTGTGGTGAAGAGTTATTCCACTAGACAACAGTTACTGTGTAGTGTAGAAGTCTTTCCTTCATAGGTCCATGCAGAAGTTAGAAAGGTTTAAAATCAGACTTGTTCTAAGTCAAATTTAGTTTTGTAACACAATTGACAGTCATTCCCTTTTTTACTTGAGCAGACGTCACAAGTAAATTGCATAGTAGACAATAAATAAAAATGCTTCATGTCAATGCAAAGGAAATTGTCTTTCCTGATGGGACTTAATTACACTGGACCCGGTCCTGCACTTGAAAAATATTTGAAGACATGAGAGATTAGTGGCCAGTGTTGGATAAAATAAGTTATAAGGCCTTAATTGTTTCTTGTGTATGCCAGTGCTTTTGGATATTAAAATATTTACCAAAAAATGTCATTGATACATGTAAGTTAATTAAATGACTTCAAAGGAGTCATCCACAGCCTCATCCCCTGACATGTACCTCCAAAAAGTTGAACTTTTGTATCCTTTTTCCTTAGTAATGCACATGTGCCAAATTTGACATTCTTTTGATTCACATACAATCATCTCTTCAAGATATTCGCAAATTTGGGAATAAGCCTTTCTTACGGAGATCTAGTATACAATAAATAAGCCGAAGGGCGTAGAATCACAAAATGCCCCTTTAATCCACCATTTAAAAAAAACATATATGTACGTATATGAGGTTGAACCTTCTGCTATCATCCACGCTAAGGTCTTTCTGATTCTAAGTGAGAATCTATGATTGCACACAGCTTTTTGACTCCATGCAAATTGTCTCTTTTAATTTTAGAGCATTTTAAGCAATGGCGACACAATTTTTGACAACTGATTGCAAGAGCTTTTTACCTCCGCAAAAATCAGAAAACTCTATTGCGGGAATTTTGCCATAGAGGCCTACAAAGGGTATACATTTGTATGCTATAGCACCGCTATATACCTATTTCCCATAGAAGACTTGTAATATTGATTTTTTATGAAAAATCATTTTGCCCGCATTAAATTTAATCAAATTTTCACATGATATACTGAGTGGAATAAATAAACACATTAAGGTTCAAAAGTGTGTTTTGCCATTGATATTTTCTTGTTTTATTCTCATTTTGTCATAATTAATGAGACTTTCACAAACGCTGTGGTGCACAATAACAACAAAGAAAACCAAAGTCAACTTTTAAGAGTTTTGTCTGCCAGCAGCCAAATTGCAAGTTTATTTTACTTCGTCAAATTTCACACAAACCATTGTGTTACAACATACTTGACACTTGCATTGTTCCTGTTCCAACTCAACAATTAAAAAAACCACAAAGTTTGAAATATATTACTGACCCTAACAAAACTAAAGGCCAGCTCAAGACCAAGTTTTGTTTTGGTAGTCCAATTTCTAATACAATATTTACAAATAGAACTTGGGTACAATTGAAAAAGTCCACCTATGTATAGACTACATCTATATACAATACTTAACTAGAGCCTATGAATTTCAAGTGAAAGAACATATATTAACTTACAATAATCAGGCATTTTTACATAGGTACAAATAAACACTACATTCATCAATAAACTCTTGTCCACTCTGACGTGTGGTGTAAGTATATGGGCATTGGATATACACATGCAGTACCGCTATACTTCATAGGGGCTTCAGACTATAGAGGGTGGTCCACATGGTAGTCACTATGCCAGATGGCACTACTCAATTGCCACTTGCTCTGAAAGACCACCACTTGACGAGCAGCACAAAATTTAACTGAAAATGCCCAATTTTTACAGCTCCAGAACCCTTGAAACACAGTGGTTTTTGGTTTAAAATGTAGAGATTTTCCCCAGCATATTTCTTGGAAGACGAAAAATGGTACTTTGTCTGTTTAAAGGACAACCCCATAGTTAAAAGATCACTGGATTTCAGTTAGATCTACATTTAAACACCCTAATATAAATTCTGCCTTTGTTTAAAGCGATGGACAAATAGGGACGTTATAATAAATTTAGATGACAATGCTATCTATGTTAGATGACAATGCTATCTATGATAGATGACAATGCTATCTATGATAGATGACAATGCATCTATGGTAATTACAATCTATCTATGGTAAGATGCCAATGCTATCTATGGTAGATACAATGCTATCTATGATAGATGACAATGCTATCTATGTTAGATGACAATGCTATCTATGGTATATGACAATGCTAGTCTATGTGATGACATGCTATCTATGGTATATGACAATGCTATCTATGGTATATGACAATGCTTTCTATGGTATATGACAATGCTATCTATGGTAGATTACAATGCATCTATGGTAGAATTAAATGCTATCTATGGTTATGACAATGCTATCTATGGTAGATGACAGTGCTATTTATGGTAGATGACAATGCTATATATGGTAGATAACAGTGCTATCTAGGGTATATGCTAGTGAATTAGAAATTAAGCCTACGCCCAAGGGTAAATTTTATGCACATCTGGATATAAAACCGGTTTTAACATTGTCAGTCTATGTTTGCAACTGTGAACTGATCGTATCTAAGGACCACCAGTGCAGCGACAGTAGATCGGATCCTGATTGGTAACGTGAGACTCTGGCTAATACGTCTGGATATCTTGAATCGGCGCATCCGTAACCCCAGCTTGTGACTCCTACCAAATCCCAGACACCATCAGAGTTCCTGCACATCATGTGCCACCCGTCACCCCTGCAAAGAGACATGTATATAAAAATAAATCTGCGAATTTAAATATGAGAAATATTGACAGTCTTTGTCAAAGTCCAAAATGTTTGGCAAAAGTTCAAACCAAGATCTTTTAAAGAAGAAAAAACAACGATCATAAGTATAATTTAAGAAATACCTTTCTTTGACATGGATTGTCATTTTGTCTTAGGATCTAACAAGTAGAGCACTGATTATAAGTAAGGAGTGCAAATTACTTTTTCAAATTTTTAAGATCAGAAATTTCGCCTGAAATACATCAATCCAGACTAGGGTCCTATCACAATGAAGACATCAGTCTTAACGGAATAAAGTGCAATATATAATTGTGTTTTTATTCCGAAATGATTTCAGGATGTATTTGGGAGATACCATAAAAATAAGAAATAATTACTTAGCTTTGTGGAATTTTACTTTTATAACTCACAAAATTTTTTAAAAAAACATCACCCCTTGTCCCTACAATGTAGACAATTACCTATAAACTGGCACACATAGAGGCTGGCATTTCATAGTTACTTGTTTGGCAGAGAATATTACCCTGTTGCCATTACTAAGAGAGGACTCGCTTATTTACAAACCGAGTGATAAATCAAAAATGGGGGATTATAAAAAAGTTTTGAGGGAAAGGGGGAAATGTTCATGGAGAGAGAGGCAACCTGACCTTTTAATGGAGCCATTTCGTAATATAAAGGGGGATGTGAAATTGTTTAAAGCAATATTAGCACATTTTTTGAAGAGCGCCCCAAATTTTCAAAATTTGATATTTTTGCACAGTTACGTTGGTAATTGTCTAGGAAATGATACCTGCGAACGAGAATGCTAAAACATGCGTATTTATTACAAAATAAGCGATTTTGTAATTAGAATTGGGATCCCAGATTGGACTTAACGGCAGAGCTGGAAATGCTACGTTTATGTCCGTCCATGATGAAATAGTGCCACCTCGAGAAAATAACCTCTAACTTGGCTTGCCTGAACTATTAAAACAACTAATGGATGAGCGTAGACACGTACATGGCGCTATTTCCCGGCTATTTCACATTGGAAGGCCATTTCCAGCAGCCGTTGTATTATTATCGGGGATCCCCGATAATAATTATTCTAGTACAAAATTCCTTCGTTTGTGACACATAGACATTTTCGAGCTTAACCATTCACAGGTATAGTTTACTAGCCAGTTACCAATGCAATCGTGTAAAAATCTCCAAATTTTTTGAAAAATTGGGGGCGCTCTTCAAAAAAATGTGCTAATATTGCTTTAATTGAAGTGAAGGGGAATGCAAAACTCTTTGCTGAGAAGAAGTTCAATGCCTCCATCCCTCCCTTGGTGTATATAATAGCCATAAGAATCCATACATTATAGCTCTTATTTGCATTATCACATGCACAGGCATGCATCCAAATTACATTTGAATTACCTGTAATTATATTTGATATTCCAGGAATGATGAAATAACAGTCCTTGGATACAAGTTTTTTTTTTACTTTTATAAAAATAATTTCACTAATTTGGAAGTCAAATTGGTCAGACTACAGAAATATCTTGGTGACATTCTGTTAAACAAAAATGATAAATTCCAGTCAAGAAATCATACATTTTGACATTGCCGTAATTGTTTGTATGAGAAACAGTAAATACATGTAATGTGTACTGCACAAGGCTGTGTGGACATTCCATTGTGCATTTGGCTATTTCCATAACTCAGCTGTGATTTCCAGTCTGTATTCTTATACCAATTTTGATTCTGTTTTGATCCGACCAGTTTCAACTCTAGAGTCTTAGATTTTGATACTCCCTGACATGAGCCTGAATTGCTTGCAGTGGAAGTACAAATCATGTTGTCAGTAATCTGGGACTGTGAATAAGCTTGGCGGCAGGCTGATTGTGTGACCAGAGGTGAGGCTACTTCTTGTAGGACATCTTGACTGGTACCCCTGGCATGAAAATGAAAAATTGTAATTGAGAACATGTGGTTGTTCTGTGGATTAAAGCGCAGGACTCATGATAATTAGGTTGTGGGTTCGAGCCCCGCCGTGGCCAACTTGTATTGTCCTGGGCAAGACACTTATCTCGCTTTTCCACTTCACCCAGGTGTAAAAGGGGAAGCTGGTATGGGTTTCAACTGTGCAACCATTCTATTGGCTGTCGAATTTTCATATGTTGAAAATGTGACATATCCTAGTAACAGTGGAATAAATGTAAAAGTGCTTTGAGACTTGTGTAAAAGCACTACATAAATACTTGCATTGTTATTTTTAATTATTAAGGTGGTTGATGTACACAAAGTTTACATTTAAACATTGGCCCTTTTTATGGGTGAGATTCTTATAACTAAGACTGCAATTATATAGTAACAGTGGAATAAATGTAAAAGCGCTTTGAGACATAAATACTTGCAATTGTTTATTTTTAATTAATTAAGGTGGTTAATTACCCAAGTTATTAATTAAAGGTTCAACGAGAGATTGCACATATCAAGGTGTCCCTACAAAAAAATCGAAAGGTGATGATTTCTGCCCTGATCTAAAAAAGTCTTTTCAATTCAACAAAAATATTTCCATATTAAAGGATTAAGCAGAGAAATGTTCCTTTGGTACAAAAATTGTGAATTTCTAATTTCGTATAGGAGCAAATATAAAATTCAGCCTATGTTTTATATTGAAATATAAGCATATCAAAATTGCCTTTTTTCTCTCTTTTATGACATTTCTGTCCAAAATAAAAGGTAAGAAATCTATTGAGTGTCTGATCTATGAAATGACTATTATGACACAATATTGAGTGCCTCAAAATCTCTCGTTGCACCTTTAACATTGCCTTTTGCTGGGTAAGAATTCTTAAAACTTAGGTTGCAATTATATTGCTCTATAAACTGACACAGGCAAGCACAATTAATTCCTAGCTATTTTGTGGGTTATTGCATACTTTTAAGTGCAAAACAGGCACAAGACACTGAATGGAACAATGCATTCTTACTGGTCATTTTACTCACCAAAACTAGTCATCATTTTCATGCATGATTAAAGCCACAATCAGTCATTCTTTCTAAATTCAAAATTCCTAATTTATTTCTAAATTGCTGGTAATAGGCCATATCATCACCTTATATTACTGTTCTTTGTGAAAAACAGACATTTTAAAGCGGTCTTGAAGATGCCATTTATGGCTGTTTCTAGATCGAAAAAAGTCAGATTCCGACTTTTATTAGTAAACAAAGCATAAAAATCATTTCTTGACAAATATAGCATGTTATGTTTAGCCACTTACAGCAGTCTTCTCTACAACTATTTCCAATAGAACAGTGGCAAAAAATTGACTTTGATGAAAAATAGATAGTGACTTTAACAGCCTTTGATCACAGATACCAAAAATAAACACTATTTCTCTGGAATAACTGTAAGTGATTGATATATGAAGTTTCTGTGATGCTTATTTCAGGATTTGTTGACGTGACCATTGACCAAATAAGCATATAGTTAAGTTGTTTTCATGAAAAAATGGTGAGATATTTATAAGAGGAGTGTTTCTTCTGATCCAATGTCCAAGTATTTTTTTGATTAGATTGATGATTAAAGGCAAATATGCCCCATGCTTATTTCAAATATGTGATGTGATCTGCGAAAACCCACCACATGGTGGGAAATTTATATTTTTAGTTTTTACTATCACTGCAGAGTTTGATATATTTGCCCTGATGTAAAGCTTTCCATCAAAAATATCCTATCTTAAAGGATTAAGCTGAGACTGAATGTTTCTTTGGTACAAAAATTATGAAATTTCTAATTTCATATAGGCACAAATACAAAATTCAGCCTATGTTTTATATTGAAATAATAGGCAAATCAAAATCACTTTTTTTCTCTTTTTTAAGATATTTTTGTAGCCAAATCTATTGTCTAATCTACAGAAAATTACTATCATACCAGATATTATCTGGATACCTCAAAATCTCTTGTTGCACCTTAAAAGAGAAATGCAATGCATCATACCTCCTGCTTGGAGATTTCCCCATCCAATCACATGACACGATGAGTAGACTTCATATTCATTAGATGTCGTTGCCAAGCAAACTGGCCTCACATAGTCGGTAAATTCTACTGGGTTGTCTAACTTGAGCAGAGCAATGTCGTTATCGGTAGTACTGGGATTGTAGCGAGGATGAAGAAATGTCTGGACACGTGATCTGTGGGTTGAGCTTGGGTTCTGATTTGTGTTGAGCCTCCCCAAAGTAATGGTTGTTTCACTATTAACGCCATAGCTGTGGCAAAAAAAGGAAAACAAAATGAAAATGTACGCCTGATTTGAAGCCTATTATGCATGGGTATCTCATCACAAGGCCCATGTTTTTGTAAAAAAATAAAGTTACAATTGTTTCAGCCTCTGTTGATTATTTATTGTGCCATATCACACGGGCGACAGCATTATTGAAAGTAGAACAACAAAGTGCAGCTGAGTTTTCCTCCAGGGGGAGGTGGGGGTGCACACAACATTCATTTGGGTAGGGGTGTGCAGCCTGAACTGAACAAATCTTGCAAAATGGGGGTCTTGCGAGTATTGTGAATTCAGTAAATCTGCTGCAACACATTTATAAATACACTGTTCTGCAAACCTAAAATAGAGCGGTCCGTAACGAAAACGTCATTCCGATTAAAGAATGCGTTTGATTTGCTCGTATATTTAGGGTTGTATTGTGAACTACCCACAATGCATTGTAAAGCATCCTAATGACAGCTGCCATTTTGTACCTGCTGATGTGCATTACTACTTGTGCTTGTGTGCAGTGGCGTAACCAGCTTTTTTTGCAGGGGGAAAAGGGGGGTGGCACATATATTTTCAGGGGGGCTAGCATATATTAAAGTTTGTTAAAACGGTATAGGCATATGTTGTTTTCACTGTAAATTTGCATGCATGCTGAAAATCACTAATTCCACAGGGGGAAAGAGGGGGCAAGATTCCCCACACCAGGGGGGAAGCTTCCCCCACCCCCCCCCCTGGTTATGCCACTGCTTGTGTGATGTCTTCAGGTTGCCTTGCAATGCATTCTGGGGAATACATGTAATCAGTTGATAAAGCAGTCTGCTCTCACAAGGCTAACATTACTATTTTACTAAGTACTTACAGACAATGGGATGCAGTCATAGCCCAGTTGCGACTGATAAGCTCAGCCCCACAGAAGTAACCATTGGTGATGTATCCTGCCCAGGGCCATGTCCTGATATCGGTGACGGGCTGTCCGTTCACTATTCTGCTTTCAACGCTTGGACGTCCACACTCCTGGGCAAGCTCTTCCCATGGACCACTTGCTGTTAAGAAAGAATGTCATACAAAAGTCATGTAATGTATGTTGCCATAAGTTATGTTAAACCAGTTACATTTAATGGTACTTTTAACCATTCTTTGGTTTCAGAGTTGCAGCTACAGTGGGTGGTGGTGGGCAGTGGAGCCCACCTCATGTCTATAGACCCTTCCACTCAGGGCCATATGCAGGATTTATTTTGAGAGGTGTGGGACTTCAAAAAAGTGGACTTTTTGCTAAAAAACGAGGACCTTTTTTCCCCTTTTGTGGAATTTGGGTGGGGGGGGGGGTGCTTCCACTAAAGGAACGAGACAATTTCAAAGGTATCCCACAACTCAATCTCAATGAAAGTTTTTCTTTGCCTACTTTACCCAGTACATTTAAGATCATGCTAAAGTATTTCTGTGATTTCCACCTGGTGCTCAAACTTTGCTAGCCCTGTTTGATTTAGAAATATCTTAGAGCAATAGTGTATCTCCCAGGCAATAGAAGTTTGCCCTTCATATTACCATTTTGAATTGGGTAGAGTGTCACCATTATGTAGATACACCACTACCCTCATAAGCAGTTGATACTTATCCAATTCTGTTACCTAACATTTTAAAAAAATTTGCATGTCCTTATCGTCATGTATTAAAGCTTAGTTGATTTGTGAAATTTGCAAAGAATAAAAAAATCACAAAATTCATAGCTCATACAGTAAATTTGAAAAATTAGTGAATTTCTGTACACATGCTAATTTACAGTGAAAACAACATAAAATATGTGTGCCCCCCTTTCCCCCCTTTAAAAAGTTGGTTACACCACTTGGTTTGAACCAAGGGGGAAATCTTCCCCCTTCCTTGGTTGTTATGCCCTGGGTTGAACAAGTATACCTTAATGCTATTAGTTTACATACCTGGAGGTTCAGGCTCATTAGACTCCGTAACAGTCACAGAAAATGAACACGATGCTGTGTTACCACTATCATCTGTAGCTGTGGCTTGGACAGAGGTTATACCAATGGGGAACTGTCCAGATGATTGTTGAGTTATTTGAGCAGGAGATGTCTGTATTGTGTAAGACACGGAAGGGCTTGTTGATTGGCCGAGGTCGTTGACATCAGTTGCTCTGGCATCTGGGAAGTTAACGGTGGCGCTTTGACCAGCGACTGCATTGATGACACCCGAGGTTGGCTGGTTGGCTGGGCAGGTGATGACTGGTGGAGTTTGGTCTGGGACAGACGAATCTGGACAAAGTGAGGAATAAGACATTTAGTAACATGTGTACACTCTGCTTGTTGTTTATGAGAAATGTAGATTGCATTTTGACATAACTCCTATGGAAAGAATCCAATAGATAATTGAAATCTTTCAAATTGAACCAGTTATGTTAGATGGCTGATCACTCACCTACCTTTAACAAAACAATTGGGCAAAATAATGACTTGTGATTGTTCTTAAATAGAACACAATTACTGTAATCAGCATTTTCAACCCTCTTTGCTACCAATGTGCAGGTTTTTTTCTTTAAATTTTAGATGGGGGAACTAGTCAAAATTGCCTCACTTTTGGGGAATGGCAGCATTCCACATAGTTCCACATAGTGGGACAAAGCAAAAGGGGATGGGGGAGGCCAGAGCAACCAAATATTTTTTTGAGAGTCAAAGGCAACATATGTGAGGTTTGTTATATGCATAATTTATAATGTGAAACACTATTGAGCTTGACATTGGTGAAATTTGTTTTTTAAAGTGCTTAAAGTGACAGGGGGAGATTTTTTTAGGATATGAATTTCTCTCAAATTTCACTGGATCGGTTGTAGACCACCTACTGAGAACGTTTGGAAGGTTTATTGGACAAACAGGTGCAAAACCGCAAACCTTGTTTTGAACTTGCCTGCTATCGTAATCGTTCCCCATAGAAAACCATGCTTTGACTTTCTGTCGTGCACGACAAAAACTACTAAATCATCATCTTATTAACATAAAGACGTCATATTCGGCTTATTCACTTCAGGTGTGAACTAATACATTGGTAAACATTCCAAATATGTAAAAACCTAGGTTCGAGAAAAATTGGGGGCGCTTCTTTCTGGAAATCTCCTCGTGTCTCACTTGCCTCACTTTGGTTATTTTGAAGCAATGAAGTAAAGCACACTTGACTTGTTGAGCATTGGTGACGATGTTCACGCTGGTTTTACGGTGTGTCCTTGGTGTAAGATATTCATGAGTTAGACTAAAGACTCTTTTACGGAATAAAGCTGTACAATCCTAGTAATCCTTTGATCCTTTTATAGAAGATTTCATGCTAGGCTGTGAGTCTTATAGAAGATGAAGGATGAACCAGTTTTATCCCATAAAAGGCAGAAAAGGGCCAATCACAAATAAAGCCTAAATCTGGTTTCTTTTACATTGTATAATATTATTCAAATTGTAGTATTATTTGGCATAACTATGTGATACCATTTGCACCTACTGCATAATACTATTATATGGAAACAAGCATGTGATACAGAGTAGTTGCAAGGGGGTATAAGATAATTATGCCAGTTATTCTTCAGCTCTATTAATTCACATACCAGCAACACATCGGACGCCTGCATCTTCATAATGAGAACAATCATGTAGAGTCCATCCTCCGAACTCACATCTCCCTAATGAAACCTCGTTGCCAGAACAAGAGACTTCATCCATTAAGATTGGTCCACTGCCTTGTCCAAAGTGAGCGACTCCAAAACTCTGGTGTCCAGTACCTGTGTATCCCAGCTGGCGACATACCACATTGGCATCGCTTACGCCCCAGCCGTCATCGCATACCGAGCCCCAGACACCACCCAGAAGAACTTCAACGCGACCTTCGTTAGGAATGGATCCCCCAACCAAACGGACTGGCAATGACTCTGAACCTTTAGAAACAAGAAAAAGCCGGCAAACATGAACTTTAGTAAAACATGTTAGAAGAAACATATTGCAATGGCATATATGTATGTAATTTCTGGATAAATATAACAAGCTTTTCTGATTTTGTCTTTAAGAATTAAATCCCAGAAATTTAATACAAGAGATGTAGATCATTTACATTTAAATTCCCTTCAAGAAATTGAGTTCATTAAAAAATCCAGCCACCCAAAATCACAACATCAAAATGTGTTTGCATTAGGCTGCATAAAAAAAATATCAGAATCTTGTAGCCCTCTCATCACTTTTGGGATAAGGTCAAACTTTTTTTTTTTTCAATTTTCTTATATGTGATGCGATCTGGGAAAACCTGCCACATGGTGAAAAATTTATATTTTGAGTTTTGACTATCATTGCAAAGTTTGAAATATAAAGTTCCATAACTTTTTACTTCTTTCTTCTATGATACACGTATCAAAATCTGACAAAAAAAAAGTACAACATAACAGATTTTAAGGTATTTTCTTTATTTTTTCAAAACTGTCCTGTGCGACATGTGGCGGGTTTTCCCAGATCACATCACATATTAGTATGTTTTCAATCCTGAAATTTTGATGAATGATATGCCTAATTGAGTTAATCAGTCACATGTCACATTGTCTATAAGAAATAGGCGTGTACTTTGTAAAACCACACAAGGCTCACTGCACCCATTGGTTTACCTGCTTTATTTTGTCAGGCATCAAGTTATACATGACAGGATATAGTACACATAAACATATCCAAATGTAAATAATTATGGTTGTTTATTCCTGACAAAACACTTTAACACTGAGCACAGCCTGCCTATTTTGATTGGTTACTCAGAGGGCAATCTCATGTTTTGTCCTGTAATTAGCCAATCAGACAGACCGTATCTTAAGTGCTAGTTACTTACCATCACCACAGATTACACCAGCATCTTCAAAATGTGCACAATTATGTGAGCCCCAAGCCTGGTGGCCACACTCCCCGATATGCGCTTCACTTCCTTGACAGTTAACATTATCCAATAAGATCTGGCCTGTCCCAGGTCCAAAGTAAGCATTGGATAAAGCGATGGCATTCTGGTAAGGCAGTCCCAACTGACGACAGATGACTTTAGCATCTTCGTCTCTCCAGGCGTCATCGCAGACTGTACCCCAAGCGCCATTGTACTTGACCTCTACGCGGCCGTGCATGGTACTACTACCTCCTGCCAAACGAACTTCTACATTTTCTTCTACGGGATCTGTGATTGATGGAAATGGACGAAGAATAGAAAATGGCTGTTTGAAGTGTGGAACTGCTTTGTCTTATCCTTTTCTGTTTACAATTTTTATTTATTTATTTGATTGTGGGCTTAATGACAATTTTTATACTGCATATTTTTGTTTTAATGTGTATTTAATTTCAATTAAAGTAAATCTATATTTTGGCTGCATACGAATTATGAAAACTATAAAACTGCATTACTTTTAGCCATGTGACTGCATGGCTTGAGGCTAGCTATACATTGGACATGCACCTTCTGCTTTATGGTGGACATTTTGAAAATAAACACAAATGGTAGAGGTGCTTTTTCTGATATTCACACAGATCTCTCCTAAATATTTCTTTTCAAACAAAGATCTTTCCTATTTTGATAGTTGATATTAAAGACACTATCAGTGATCCACCCAAAAGAGGCAAAATATTTGAAATTTGCTGAAATAGCTTAAAAGTGAAGGATAAGTCTGTAGAATTGTCATATGTTATTTTTCAAACTGAAAAATTGATAGAAAAACTAGGAACACAGCAATATTCAAAGATATGAATCTTTGTCCGAAACACCCAATTTTGTCTTTATTAGGCTGAATTGGGTCCTTTCACTTGTAGGGTACCTGTTATATATATATGCAAAAATAATAATAATAGCAGAGATTTATATAGCGCCTTATGCTATTGGCCTCTAAGCGCTTCACAAATGGTCGCTGATCACTGTGGCCCAAACATACCATAAACCATTTAGCATCATTTCAAGGGATGCAGCAGATCGGGATCAGCGCTTTTCCTTATCAGCAAACATACATCGAGATAACCATCGCAGCCGGGAGCCGCATTCCCAAATATCGCATGGGTAAATCGAGACAACTAAGCGGTTAATTTCTTGTCCAGGGAAATTACAAGATAGCTGAACCTCACAGGGCTCGAACGCACGCCTATACGCATGGATTGAGCATACATACACTGGAGTCGAGCGCTTACCTGATTGAGCTATCTGATTTTTGATTATTTTTTTGATTTTCTGCTTCAGCAAATTACTGATAGTGCCTTTAAAGGCACTAGCTATCAATGATTTGCTAAATCAGAAAATCTAAAAATCATCAAATCAGATTTTTGCAATGCCTTTAACTATAGGTATCCTACATACCCTTCAAGTTATAAGACCAAAAGCCATCTAATAAGGACAAAATCAGACATTTTAGTCATTACTGTTCGTACGGACACTTAGTACAACACGTAATTGAATGGAGATTCATATCTTTGAACACTGCTGTTTTCTTCCTTTTCTGTCAGTTGCAAGCAATAACTATGAGAACTCCACAGACTTATCCTTCACTTTCAAGATGTTCCTGCAAGTTTCAAATATTTTGGCTCTTTCCGATGGATCACTGATAGTGTCTGCAAATTTACACAGTGTAAAGTTTAACAAAATAAAACAAAAAAAGACAACAACAAAATTGCAATTGATACTAATGAATAACAAAAACTGATAAATGACAAACTTCTTACCATTTGGAATACAAGTAACACCAACATCTTCATAATGCACACAGTTATGGACGCCCCATGGCCTATGATTACAGTAATCAAGGTCTGACTCGTGTCCTGTACACCTCACATTATCCAACCAGATGCGTCCTGAACCCTGGCCAAAATATGCCCATGGATGGTAGCTGATGGCACCGGAGAAACCCAACTGACGACAGGCTACCTTAGCAGCATTATAGTTGAATCTGTCATCACATATTGTACCCCATCTGTTAAAGTGAGAATGTGAGCACAGTATACAATGTTAACAAGTATGAATGTTAGATTATAAATAAATTAAAAATAAAACAATGGGTGTAGGTATGCCTCCAAAGGGTAAAAAATAGACCCATTTTTATAGTAATGTCCAAATATAATATAGTAACACCTTAACACTTTTCTGCATAAGGGGTTTGCACTTCCGTTAGTGCATAACAGGGGGGGGGGTCCTAGGGACCACCCTAATATAACCACTTTCCTAAAGGATTGTTTAGATGAAATCCACCACATGTTAGAAGGCTTCAAAGACATCAACAATAAAAAAATAAAAACTCAAGAAAGTTGTTCAGTAAAAAAAGTAGGCAAAAACATTGATTTAAATTTCGCGTCAAAATGTGCGAAAAAGACACTAATTTGTTTCTGCATTTTCTACGGCATTGCTTCGCCTAGACTTGTGCTGATTGCTTTAATTGGTGAAGAATGAACTACATATACCATATAAAGCACAAACATAAATGTCTCATGCCATTTTATATTTTTAGGGTTACTTGTATAATTTAGCATACATGTAGGTTCCTACAGTAAACCGCTACATGATTTATATAAATATTAGGGCTCCAATGGCCTACTATACTTTGCAAGATTTTTTTAATTAATTATTTACTTTGTTTATGTCACTAGGTGTATGCATTATGAAAATCAGAATCACAGTAACTCTAATAAGATTTTTCATTTTTGTCATGGGCACTTCCATTAGTGCATAAGGAGGGCTCCTAGGTACCCATGCTAATTAACGCAAAAACGACGCGATGGATTTGAATTTTTTTGCACCAATGCAAGCGCAACTAAAAGTTAGACAAATACAAAAAATATAAACCAAATATATTGCAGCGTTAAAATCGCCGGCTGAAAAACTAAAGTTGGGTACCTAGGACCCCCCCCCTTATGCAGTTAAGTGTTAAAATATGGGACCATTAATATAGCTGGCCAAAAATAACCCACTTTTATAGTACAGTCAATGGGGGCACGGGTGGAGGGGGGTTCATGGGGATGGGGACACTGTGAAACCCTATTCTCTTGTTTGGAAAAATCATCTCAATTGCAAGCTCTCACTATAAATAAAGAATTAAGCATTTTAACAACAGAAAAGCACTAGAAATTACGGTCCAAAACAAGATATTTGTCAACCCAAGATTATCCAAGTTTAACTATGCCGCCCAAATCCAAATCAATAACATTCTTGCTTTTACATGTAAGATTGTCTTCTTTTGTGTCTAGATTTGGGTCTTGTTTTCAAGTGGAATGTTTTCTTAATTAAGGGTCTTAAATTCATTCAAGCAACAAAAGTTAAAGTCTGACTCAGAGATTTCGAAATATTATTTTTTTGTGTAATAATGAAAAATAGGCAACTAGAACTAAAGATAGTAACCTGAAATGCACAATTCCAAAATTTGAGATGAATCGGAATTTTCGTTTTGATGCAGTAAACATTTATGTGTAGTATTACGTCCCATAGGATACTGTGTATAACAAAAATTCCGGATCCGGAATTTTAAAATTTTTTTTTTTTTTTTTTTTCTAGGTACCCATGCTAATTAACGCAAAAACGACGCGATGGATTTGAATTTTTTTGCACCAATGCAAGCGCAACTAAAAGTTAGACAAATACAAAAAATATAAACCAAATATATTGCAGCGTTAAAATCGCCGGCTGAAAAACTAAAGTTGGGTACCTAGGACCCCCCCCCTTATGCAGTTAAGTGTTAAAATATGGGACCATTAATATAGCTGGCCAAAAATAACCCACTTTTATAGTACAGTCAATGGGGGCACGGGTGGAGGGGGGTTCATGGGGATGGGGACACTGTGAAACCCTATTCTCTTGTTTGGAAAAATCATCTCAATTGCAAGCTCTCACTATAAATAAAGAATTAAGCATTTTAACAACAGAAAAGCACTAGAAATTACGGTCCAAAACAAGATATTTGTCAACCCAAGATTATCCAAGTTTAACTATGCCGCCCAAATCCAAATCAATAACATTCTTGCTTTTACATGTAAGATTGTCTTCTTTTGTGTCTAGATTTGGGTCTTGTTTTCAAGTGGAATGTTTTCTTAATTAAGGGTCTTAAATTCATTCAAGCAACAAAAGTTAATTACTCATTGTAAATTGAAAAAGTTATTTCCATCATTTCAGTTGATCATGAAGGTGCATTTTAATGCTACCAACAAATATTCAGTCAATTGTAAGGAGAGAAAATACAATTACTGTATTGACCCGAGTATAGTCCCATGCTCAATTATAATCCCCCTCCCAGCTTTGAAACAATCTGAAGAACAGAAGAAATTCCTATTATTATAATCCCACCTATTAATTCCACCATAAGTTTTTTTTTGTTTTTGTTTTTTTTTGCTGGAAGGCAATATTCGTTTTGGTGAGTTGCTCAATTGAAAGAGGCTTGTTATCATCGTCTGGTCTGAGTCGGCATTTGACCCCCTCCCCTATTGGCCACACGTTGCAAACAAATGCCTCACCCGGCAAACAAATTAAAGGGGCAATGAGAGATTTCACATATTAGGTGCCCCCAAAAAATCGAAAGTACTGATTTTTGCCGTGATATAAAGCTTTCCATAAAAAAAAATCTGAAAGGATTAAGCTGAGAAATGCTTCTTTCGTACAAAAATTGTGAAATTTCTAACTTCGTAAAGGAGCAAATACGAAAATCTGCCCGTTTTATATTGAAATATAGGCAAATCAAAATCACCTTTTTTTCTTTCTTTTAAAACATTTCTGTAGCCAAATACAAGGTAAGAAATCTGTCGAGCCAGGCCCGTACGGGGGGGGGGTCGCACCCCCAAATTCCACAAAAGGGGAAAAGGTCCACTTTTTCCCAACTTTTTTTAAAATAAAAAAGTCCAAAATTTAGAGAAAATATGAAGAAAAAGTCCACATTTTGGTGATGAGATGTTCAAAATGTCCAAAAAAGGACCATTTTAGGGGGATTAGGTCCATTTTTCCAAAAAAGGTCCACTTTTTCGAAGACCCGCACCCCCCGTAAAAAAACCTGCGTACGGCCCTGTGTCGAGCGTCTAATCTATATGAAATTACTAATATGACACAATATTTGGGTGCCTGAAAATCTCTCGTTGCACCTTTAAAGAAGTCCTTGGACAACCAAAAATGCAGTTGACTTACTCTCCATTGTAGAATACCTCGAGGCGTCCTTCCGAGTTGGTGTTTCCATCGACCAATCGTAGCAGCTCATTTGCCTTGGTATTTGCTGCTGATTTCATGTCAACTCTAAATAGGAAGTTCTTTGGATCTATAAATGCGTCATATAAATCGTCCTCTGTAAAATTAAAAGCAAAAACAATTGAACAATAACATTGAGGTACAACAAGAGACACCTTAAAAATTGACAGCCGTGATTTCTAAGCCTATGGATTTAAAGCTTCCTATCAATTAAAAAAATATGTCACCTTTTCTTTCTTTTTGTACAAAAATTTCCCATTAGAGCAAATAAAAAATTCGGCTATTTCTCGGTTTTATATTGAAATATAAGTCAATCAAAATGAAATAAAAAATATAAGTCAATCAAAATTATTTTCACTTTCAATTAATTTCTGTAGCCAAGTACAAGGTAAGACATCTACCGAGTATCTAAGTTATATGAAATTCCCTGAAATCTCTCGTGGCACCTAAGGGAAAATCCCGCTGTTGCACTTTTCTGCAGGGCTCTCCTGAATCCTGACCTGGTTATTCATGTTAGATGCCAGCTTGTTTTTTATTTATTCATTCCTGAAATGCATTTTTTTGGCAATCGCTCACCGCTTCCTTTGTCATCCGCATCATCGTCGTACTCGTAGTAATCGTCAATTCTATTTGGCTCGTCATTGAAAATACCTGAAAAGAAAATAAACCGGCAATTCAACATGAGCTCAGAATAATAGCAACAACATAAAAACAAACAAGCAACATAAAAATATTGCTCATAACAAAAAAGAATTGCAAACCACTACAAAATATCCTGATTTTTGGGGAAAATCCTGGACGATCTATTTCCTGGACGATCTACGGTTAATCCCTATTCATGTCGGCGAGCTTTAAATCAATAATCATCACCGTCACTCAGTGTACTCTGCCAGAGATAAACTTTGTTAACTTTAGCCGGCTCACACAGGAATCGCACACAGTATAAAACTAAATTATTTCATTAAGTTCCAACTGTAAGTTTGTACTGTTTTCGCGGCTGTCAATATGGAGTACCAAAGTTAAACTTTCAATCTACGTATATAGTGAGTGACTTTGAGGCTGCCTTGAAAGGAGTTTTCAAGACATTATTTCTCGGTGTTCAACATATTTTTTTTTTTGCTACTCTCATTTTGGCCAGACCATCCTTACATAAGTGTTACAGAAATAAAGAAACAGAGAAAGGAATAAAGAAATAAATAAAGAAAAGAATTGAATTTAAAGAAGGAAGTGAATTTCCACTCAAAAAGAGTAAACATCACTCGAAAAAGAGTGGTTTTCCACTCGTTTGAGGAGTTAAACGAAGGACAACACTTTTAGGGAAGGACAACACGAAAACGAGTGGAAATCCACTCCTTTTGGTTTAATAATGTTCCTTGTGAAATGAAAAACATAGGAAAACAAACTATCAAAAACAGTGCTACTTTAACATTTACGTGTGTAGGTTACGAAAACTCTGCTCTGCACGGTTATCATGTTTAATTATGATCCGGGTAGGGGGCGAAGCTGATCTCAATCACCCATTGTGTGTTAAGGACACGGATTAAAGATAATTGCCCATTAAGGGAACAATAGGAACAATAGCGCAGATCGTCCAGAGTAGCTCGTCCAGGTATAAATCGATTTTTTCCGGGTATTTTCCCATCACTCGACATTGTGTTCTCGGCCCTATTTCACAAAAGAATTAAAGAACAGCGATTCTTCTGTTAAATATGTAACGCTTTTAGAAAATTTTGCAAGAATCCGTAAGGTAAAACTCATTCAAATTATATTCTTTAATTGGCTTAAAAGATCAATAACTAATCTTAACTTTTATGAAGTAGATCCTGGTCTCGGTTTCGCCTTTCCCGGATTTAATCAGGTTTAAAAGGTTGTCAAGGTTTCAGCAGTTGAAAAAAAATGGTTCAGAGAACTATCCTCGTTTACTATAAAATAAACTTTATTCTATCAAAATTGATTAGTAATCCTACACAACGGGCGAATCTATTATAGCTCTTTAGCTTACCTCCAAAAATAAAAACAGCTCCAAGAACTCCACAAATCAATAGCGCTATCAAAGCCAACACAGTCACGAGTAACACCAATTTAGATCCTTGTACACAAGGTTTAGGCTTGACTGGGTGGAAAAGCGTTGGTTGTGTTTTTTTTTTTTTTTTTTTTGCCAGGACACATCCTTACATAAGTGTTACAGAAATAAAGAAACAGAGAAAGGAATAAAGAAATAAATAAAGAAAAGAATTGAATTTAAAGAAGGAAGTGAATTTCCACTCAAAAAGAGTAAACATCACTCGAAAAAGAGTGGTTTTCCACTCGTTTGAGGAGTTAAACGAAGGACAACACTTTTAGGGAAGGACAACACGAAAACGAGTGGAAATCCACTCCTTTTGGTTTAATAATGTTCCTTGTGAAATGAAAAACATAGGAAAACAAACTATCAAAAACAGTGCTACTTTAACATTTACGTGTGTAGGTTACGAAAACTCTGCACGGTTATCATGTTTAATTAGATCCGGGTAGGGGGCGAAGCTGATCTCAATCACCCATTGTGTGTTAAGGACACGGATTAAAGATAATTGCCCATTAAGGGAACAATAGGAACAATAGCGTAGATCGTCCAGGAAGTAGATCGTCCAGGTATAAATCGATTTTTTCCGGGTATTTTCCCATCACTCGACATTGTGTTCTCGGCCCTATTTCACAAAAGAATTAAAGAACAGCGATTCTTCTGTTAAATATGTAACGCTTTTAGAAAATTTGGCAAGAATCCGTAAGGTAAAACTCATTCAAATTATATTCTTTAATTGGCTTAAAAGATCAATAACTAATCTTAACTTTTATGAAGTAGATCCTGGTCTCGGTTTCGCCTTTCCCGGATTTAATCAGGTTTAAAAGGTTGTCACGGTTATTTAATCAGGTTTAAAAGGTTGTCAAGGTTTCAGCAGTTGAAAAAAAATGGTTCAGAGAACTATCCTCGTTTACTATAAAATAAACTTTATTCTATCAAAATTGATTAGTAATCCTACACAACGGGCGAATCTATTATAGCTCTTTAGCTTACCTCCAAAAATAAAAACAGCTCCAAGAACTCCACAAATCAATAGCGCTATCAAAGCCAACACAGTCACGAGTAACACCAATTTAGATCCTTGTACACAAGGTTTAGGCTTGACTGGGTGGAAAAGCGTTGGTTGTGTAGCTGTATTCAGTGCTCGACTGGATAAAGAGTTGTTTGAGATGGTGGAGTCTGTTTGGCCGCCAAGATCAATCTGTAATGATAGTAAGCACTTTGGAAAATAATAACAAACGAGAACACAATTGGTAGTTGATAGTACAGACACTCTAGGTCACTGCTGGTAGTTAGTACTCTCAAATTGTAGTGTCACTTTTCCAATAGGGACCAGTTTAAGTTTACACGGGGGTCAAAAAATTAAAATGTCCTAATCATGTTAATTGAAAAGTATGCCATATTGTCCGTCTTATAGTCCTAAGGATTCCAAAAACGTATAGTTTGTAACACGACCATTGGTCTTGGAGTTCATACAGAGCAATTGTTACAAAATTATTTCCAATCCTATAAATGAATGTTCTTTTATTAAACGGTAGTATATGGGTCGTTAAAGTGCGAATCATGAATTATAGCCGGATCTCATATAGCACTGGATACTATAGGCCTATGCTTAAAGCCACAATCAGCCAATTTTCCAAATTCAACATGCCCATTTTGTCTCTAAATAGCTAGGGTCATATCAACACCTTATAATACTATTCTTTGTGAAAAAACCAGAAACTAAGATTTTAAAGCGGTCTTGGGGATGTCATTCACGACTATTTTGTTTATAAATAAAACATTGCATTTCTTGACAAATACGGCGTGTTAAGCTTAGCCACTCACAGGGGCCTTTTCTTGCGCCCTTTTCTTTACTATAAAAATTTCCAATAAAACAGTGCAAAAATGGACTTTGATGAAAAAAACGGCGTGATTTGTTTACATTTTGAAGAAATCGCTAATAGTGGCTAGTTAAAGGAACTATCATTGATTTGCTACATCCAAAATCGAAAAAAAAACATAAAAATCAGATTTTTGCATGTTTGTTATAAGTCAGTTTGCCTTTGATGAAGATCCTGCTAGGATCGAAACGTCAGGCCCACACTCTAGTATACAGTTTAAAAGCATTTAGGCAAAACGTGCCCTACAAAATAAGACCAGAAGCAACCTATATAACTTAAGGACAAAATCATTACTTTCCGTACGGACACTTACTACCGCGCTTATACTACATTGTGCACGCAATTGAATGGAGTTTCATATCTCGGAACAATGCGGTTTCCTTTTCAGTTGAAAAAAAAAATAACTTATGAGAATTCTTCGGACTTATTCATTATTGTTCGTCTTAAGCTATTCTGCAAATTTCAAATATTTTGACTCTTTCGGATGGATCACTGTGATAGTGTCTTTAATGGAAACATATGGCCGTTGCAACCCCTTTCATAGGATATGTTCCCGGATATGTTACAAAAATGACTGTTTGAGAGGAGAAACAAAGAAGGAGAAACACCGAAAATGGAAAAAAAAATGTTGCACGATAGAGAAACTAGTTCCTAATTTAAATACTCATTTTGTTGTCTTTTGGTCAGAGAACCTCTCCACATTACAAGGATCCCATAAGCTCTTTTTAGAGCAAAATAACCATGATAACAAGCTATAACAAGTAATCCAAGGTTTTTATTATAAAGTGAAGCATAAATGGTTACAAAGCGCATATAAAAAACATACAACAATACAATTTACACATGCATGATGGCATTTTGATTGATATGCAAATTAGAATACATTACTTCAACGGTATCGGCTCACATGATTCGAGCCACACCCATAGCAGTACTTTGCTATTTTACAAAATAGTGCGAGTCGAATTGTTAAAAACAAAACCGTAAAATTCTTTTAAACTATTTGAGTTGACAGTGTGCCGCAACAATGCACATTGTTTTTCATAAAGAAAAAAATAATTGAGATTTTGAAGTCGAATTTCTCAAAACCGAAACATGAACACCTCGTTAAAATGGAAATTTAATCTTTACATGCAAAATATTTTTGTGAATATTGTCAAATGCCGTTTTAAATTTGTTAACATTTATTCCTGAGACTGTCTGAGTATACCTACAGATTTATTCTACCCTTATCAAATCAGAAAAAAACCAATACTTAAAGAAACTATGTGCTACTCAGTACAGTTATTTATTGATGAAAGTAAATGACTAAATGGTAATTTTCTTCTTTATTTTTATCTTATCGCACCACTACGGATAAGGTCTATGTGCTTGACTAATCCTATTTCAATTTTACCAGGTTTGCGCTTCGCCTCCCACCTTCGGTTCAACATTCCTTTCTTCCTCGTCCCTAATTGAACCACTATTCCCATCACTTTTTATACCAACATATTTTCATGTCCCTTTCTAAAACATGCCCATGCCACTTAAACGACGTAATTCAATGTTTTACAATTTATATTTTGGTTTTATACAATGAGAAAAAACACACCAGAAATTGCACTAGTACTAGTATAGACGGAAGAAATATTAATACTGAATAACCATTCGACGTTTGCAGATGACTTGTAATTATGAGATTGAGAATTCAATTTACATACCTTAGTCATATTTTCTTCCATGTTGCTGCTTGTGGTTATCATTTGTAGGAAGTGTGCTTTTCTGCCTGGTAGCGTTACCAAGGAGTCCTTGCTTTTCTTCTAAGATTCCTTCTTACTCTTTTTGCGAAGTTCTTCCTTGACTGTTCCTTAAACTTATGCCAAACTTATGTGGTGAGTCGCTATTTATACTTACCAGGTCTAAATCAATATCTTATAATTATGTCGTGACGTATTTGTGACGTCATTAAAGGTGGTCACGTTATGTCAAGTAATGTGCTGTACATCAATGTACTATAGCTGCCTTTTGTATGATACAAGTTTCGAATCAACAGTCCCAGGACCACTGTTCGTATTATAACTTATCATTCATTTTGCCCAGAGAAATAGTAGAACCATTTCTACATCCATGTATAGGCCTACACTGTTAAAAATTTCCGTAAATCAAGAAAACAGATTTTCCGTAAATTTACGGAAAATCTGTTTTAGAAAACAATAAAAATAAAAAACAAAAAACATAAAAAATGTTAATTTACGGAAATATTTCAAAAATTTCTGGCAGCAATATTTCCGGACTCTTTTTTTTGGTTCTGTAATTTTAATTTACGGAAAAATTCTGTTAAAATACACATTTTTTCCATAATATGAGACAAATTTCTGTAAAATTACTGTAAAAGTTCGGTTAATTGACAGAAATTTCTGTAAATTTACCCTAAAATGTCTGGAAATTCTGCTGCCAGAAATTTCCGTAAATTTACGGAATGTTTTTTTAATATAGTTCCGAATTGAACCACCCTTCCACTGCAAGTAGGTATTGGTGAATCCAACTGACGAGGTACGAAACCACGCAATTCAAGGGATCAAATTGATACAGGAGGACACCTTGAGTATGAACGAAGAAAGATTTAGCAAGCATGCCAACCTCATATGGAGGGGAACAGGAGAAATAAGAGTGCCTTACGTTGAGCCTTACTTTGCAATGATCACAGTTCTGTTTGTGCCTAATGTCTTCCTCCTTATTCATGATCTATCCTGTAGTTGCTAGTATTATGTTATGGTGTATTTTTGTGTATTTTTATCTTTGATAAAGAACAGTTTATGTATTCGAAATGTCGGTTGTTTTTCTGTTTCATTTTTGTTATTGCAGACCTCTTATTGTCTTTTTATAATTTCTAATCTCTAATTTGATTCCAATTCTCCAATTTCCCGGGTCCATAAATTTTGATATAAAATCGGTTCTCAAGTCCAAGTTTTGCGCTGTGCGCCCACATGGCCACACCAAAGAGCAATGGTTTTACAAAATACTCGTACCCGGCAGCTATTTTTCGCAACACCGTGACCTGGTGTTGTGTGTAGCCATCTCCATGGTTAAATCGGGGATTAGGGCAATCAATTTTTTTGTTAAATCTTTCCTTTCAAAATTAAGAAAGCGTTCAATAAAGGATCACCTTCGATACAAAAGAAGTCCTCCTTGGTTCACGTCTTCATAGAGATGAATAGTGCAGTATAACAATGAGAAGTACACTTTAGTGAGTTTCGCACATTGCTTAATGGTTTCTCAAGTTTGATAAACAATGAATGAGAATCCATGCCCTTTCCGGTTAAATACGCACGTAGGCTGTAATTATTTGAAATTTTAATTTCGATGCTTTCAACAATTCGGTAAAATCTGAGAATCTTCTCTGCTGAGACGAATATAAAATGATGGATAACTGTAGGCCTAAATCGGTTTTAATTACATAAAGATAGCGTTTTCTGCTTACTCGTTTAAGGCGTATAAGCTATACTATATATGCTGAAACTCAGTTTCTAAAAAAATGGGGGGGGTGCATTTCTGGAAATGGACGTCGTGTTTCTGGATATATAGTTCGACTATTTGCTCAGGCATTAGGATGGGGGTTCGGTCAACTGGGTTAAGTCTAGCAAATTAAATGGGTTCTCATGCACCCCCTTAAAACTAAATTCTAACATGATTTTAGCACAACTATGCCATCTTCTTAAAAAATTTGATGTTACCAAAATCAAATATTGTCCCAGGCAGCCATCTTGGATGGATTAAAATGGATCAATCGTACAAAGCTGAGACCAATTGGTTCAATTTAGTTGAAACGTATCCCGAATGATTTGTTTCAGCACAATGAATCAGAAAATAGTTGGCATATCTGTGATTTCAGTTACAGAGATAGGGGTGAAAATGTTATAAAGGTCATTGAAATTTTTATTAATCATTGCACAGGAACCACATTTTTAAAATGCTTCAATCAGGGAGGTATATACTCCTTGCTTCAATCATGGGGCAATCTTGACAAAATTGGTATTAATTGTTCGTATGAGCACGCATGAGCAATTAATGTACACTTTTTGTACAGTTCTACGATTTAAGATCATCCGTCTCTTTAGAAAATTGGCGAATATTTGCCTAATTCCCATACAAAACATTAATACGAATTTGATAATAGGTAACTTTACACCGAATTGTACCACCTAACAAATAACATCCTATGTTGCAAATTATACTTTTCTGGATTGGCTTTATGCTCATACAGAGAAGATGTGGCTCATGTCATGGATTATTAAGTAATCATAATAACTCCATGCTCATGTGAACAACCTGGCACCAATTTTGTCAAGATCCATGCATTTTGAAAGATTGGCTCCCTGTGCGATGACCAATCAAAAGTTCTCTGACCTTTATCACATTTTCACACATGTCGCTGTAAACATCACAAAATGTCAAACTATATTGGTCCTATTTTCTGATTCCTTATGATAGATGCATCATTTGAGATATTTTTCAACTAAATCAAGCACTTTTCTCTGCTTATTGGAAACATCAAATTTAAGAAGATGGTTTGATGATGCTAAATATCACGTTAGAATATGGTTTTAAGGAGGTTGATATACTCTGATATAGACTAAAGGTTGTCCTAATTTCCACACTGCCTAAACAATCAAGGTAGTTTGAGAGAGAATAAACAAATGTTCACAGCCAGTGCTGATGATGGTCTTTAATGATGGGTAAATGTGTATTGTATTTTGGGTGATGTGATTTTCATTTGTAATTGTAATTTAAAAATATTAATAACAAATTACAGTTGTTGCATGAGTTCTTTCAAGTAACAATAGAAGGAACACTCCCACCATCCCTAGTTAAAAGTTATGGGGGGGGGGTCCAGATTGCCACGGGGCTCAAATATGGTGCATTTTTTAAATCCATGAGAAGGTAATGGATTTTACTTGTTCGATATTGATTTTTTCATGCTTCGATTGTGAAAGGTTTTGTAGAATTCGTTATCTTATCTTTTCAACTGATAAATCGACAGAAAAGGAATAAAAACAGCATCTGCCACATCCCCGTTCAACGCTTTCAATAAGTGTTTAGTAAGTCGTGCTGTACAGGAAGTAGTGGCTAAATTATACGATTTTGCCTTTATTAGTTATTTTGGTCTTATTACGTGTAAGGATGTTTGGTTTTTTTGGGGTAATTGTAACAGACCACGTCTCCTCCAAAAAATTCAGATGTCAATGTTTTTTTATTTCTAATTTAGCACATCATTGATAGTGCCTTAATTATACGGTATAATTGTTGCGTATGATTTATGTTTTTGGGACATATACTATTACTATTTGTACCATTCATGTATTGTGTGTAAAGCGCATTAAAGGATTCGATGGTGCATTTGTGCTTAATAAGTGCTTGTATTAAATATTATATTATTATTGTTATTATTATTTTTATTATTATTATTATTATTATTAAAATATTATTTATAAAAGAAACTCTTGCGACCTACTGCAAATTGAATTGCACAATCATCTTTTGCAAATTATTTGCTAGCGTCTATTCAACATAACATATCTGGCGCTCCTGGTTATCCCAATACTACTGGCAAGTGTAAACGGTGTAAGGATACAAATCAATGAGTGATTATATATGAGGATGAAATGAGATATCTTTAAATGAACTCACACACTCATAATTTCATTTCTGTTTGGTATTGCTTGACGTAACGGTGATGTTAAATATTTTCTCATGATTGAAAACTTGTTGCTGTCGACAATTACTTGATTTAGGTCGTATATTTGATAAATCAACATGCGCTATTGATTTCACTTGCATAGTATTTGTACGCTATCTTGCTTGATTTCCTTCAGTGCATTTATTTATTGGAATACGTTTTTTTAACAGAACATACACCACACCAGTGTGCATCCCATAAAAGACCAAAAGAAATAAACATTGAAACGATGTTTTATGGTTATGTGCTGCAGAATTGAATTACTGAATAAAGAGAATAAATGGGGTTATTGTATTTTATAATTATCATTTCTTTGCTATTGTGTTTTGCTTGTTTGTTTTTGGCGGCACCATCAGTCTATGAGCGCAGTGCCATTGTTATTGAAAGGGCGATTCTAATAAATGAACTACTGGTGATTGATATGAGTGTTACGTCTGTATATCACCCTTGATTATTTGGACAATGGAGCTCTGACGACGTTTCCGTTGAAACCAAATTTCAGGAAGGAAATAAGCAAACAAACAACAACAGACTACAAAAGATGCTACTCGTGGATCTTCTCTGCTACTACGTTTTACGTCAGTCCATCCATAATGCACACTGGTACAGGTTTGGTGAAATTTCACTTCAATAATGGATAAGGTCACGCAGTGATCCACAAAAATCCATAAAAAACGACTTTACCTCATTTTAGCCCACATGTTGCTAGTAACTTCAGATCAGGGGTCCTTTAACGTCTTGAACACTTTTTATCCCAGATGGTGGGTCGCACTTTTTCTCTCAGTTGCTAACCAGCTGGGGGGCAGGGGCCCGAAGAGTGGCCACCCCACCCCCGGACAACTAAATGGGGACGGAGAAGCTAAAAAATGGGGACGAGAAGAAGGGGGAGAAGGGGAAAATATGGGTTTACCCGGCGAGCGAAGCGAGGCGGAAAAAATGGGGAAACTTCTTGAGTCTTGCACCCCGGAGGCTCAGGCCTGGTTACGCGCCTGCTCTCAGATATATCTTTTCAAATGTATATTTGATAAAGACATAGTGCAATCATGTAAATTTTGCTATTACCACCGAAAACGGCATGAAATTTGACATAGATATGAATCAACCTTTTGAAATATTGGTGATATTTCCGGAAACCAAATTAAAATTGCGGTATTTTGTATATGCCTACTCCTATCATGAAATAGTTACCTTCTCAAAAAAATAAATAAATAAATAAAAATAGAAATAAAAATAAAAAATACCCGAGTACCCATAGGCCTACACGACTAAAATAATGAAGTTTTAAATGTTAAATATTGACTAGTGAATATGCCTATGTAATTGTTCACCGTGTTTTGATGTAAGAAAATTGAAGAATTATAAAGTTCATGCCATAAAATTAAAACTTACAGCGCAACTCATTTGGTAACTCTAACTACAATACACCATTTAATTTCTTTACGAAACAGTAGTTCTGAATATGATGCCTTTGTGTTGTTTATTTTTCTACCCACCCACACAACTTTAAATCGGATTAAACACACTTCTCAAGGACCGCCTCAACCTTATACAACCATCTCAGATACAACATCACCAAAATGGAACTCACTACATGCATCTTTAACCTTGTGGTAAATAGACACAACTTTTGGGCACACGTTTTTTAAGTCCCAAGAATGTAAATGAGGCATTGTCATTGATTGGGTCAAGCGCTAAGCACAACATCACCTTCAGTCTTATCACCTTCTATGAGATTTTGGCCCGAAATTATGCTCCTGCAAAACAAGCAAAACTGATAAACGAGTCTCATATCTAATTAATGAAAGTTAGAACAAAAATATTTAAAAACGTGGTGCAAAAGCTTGAATGTTTAGGTAGTAACATATCAAATTTGTAAACACTCTGCATTAAATTCTAAACACTTGGTGTCAAATGCCTACACAAGTTTAGATTTTAAACATGCACGGTGTTTAGGTATTAAACATATTTTACGTGTTGCGAATAAGTGTTTAAATTCTAATCCCTGTTTTTAGCTTGTGATTTCTTGGAATCGCATGACGAGCATGGAATGGTGCGATGGCGAGGGTCGCTGGTATAATGTAAATCGAAAGTCGGGATCTTTTTATTGATCTGATGTGTCCGGATAAGAAATAATTGCTATTGAAGTGGCGAGACCAAAATTAAATTATGCAGATAGTGACAGCGCATATTTTGACAGTTGACATCAATCTCAAAGTTGTCACTCACTCCAATGCATCAGATGCAATGAGCCTGGATTGTTAATTAAGAACCAAAATTCTCATTTATTTTACTGTGCATTATGCAGATAGTGACAGCCATATTTTGATATCAATTTCAAAGTTGTCACTCACTCTCATCAGTTGCAATGAGCCCGGATTAATGATTAAAACCACTATCAGTGATTTCTTCAAAATGTAAACAAATCGCGCCCCTATTTTTTACCAAAGTCCATTTTTTGCATTGTCTTGGAAATTGTTGAAATAAAAGACCCCTGTAAAAAAGTGGCTATCGTAATTCGCCATATTTTTCAAGAAATGACGATTTGTAAGCTTTGTTATAATAAAAATCGGGATCCGACTTTTTCAAGGTCTAGAAACGGTTGTAAATGACACCTTCAAGACTGCTTTAAAATGCTTAACCCATACAAGGTGTTGATATGACCTAACACTAGCAATTAGAGCCAAAATTATTTTGAATTTGCAAAAAAAATACTGATTGGGGCTTTACGAAACAAAGTTCTCATGGCTATTTGTGAATGAATTATGAATTTATTTCGATTGCAGTTTGTGCAGATAGTCACAGCGGATGTTTTGTTACTAATTTCAAAGGTATCACTCCCTCCCACCAGGTGCGGTGAACCCGTTTCGTTGACTATCAAATTTTGCCACAAGTCAAAATGATAATGTAAACGAGTTCTCACGGGTTATTTTCTGATGAATTGTTGAAATGTATTTTACTTGAAAGTCAATTTCAAGGAGTGTCACTCACTCCTCAGCGGTGCAGTGAACCCGTTGCGTGACTATCACATTTTGGACAAAAGATCAAAGTGATAGTCATGGTAATTTCTGAATTTACTGTAGGGCTGACATTATACAGATAGTGACAGCGCATCTTTTGATATCAATCTCAAAGTTGTCACTCAACCTCGCATCAGGTGGGCATGATGCCTGAATTTTGTTTACTGAAACAATGTCCCAAGCTATTTCTGAATAATATAATGAAAAAATGTTGATTGGAAATTATGCAGATTGTTTACAGAGGATGTTTAGATGCATTTTAAAAGTCTTAATTGAAACTTCATCAGGTCAGTGAGCCCGTTTTCGTATTTATCACGCTGGTAGCTGGCTGGGAGTCGGACTGATATCTTCCACACTTCTTCGGATTTGTCGAAAACCTCCACACGAGGGGCAGGCGTCTTTTTGCCGATCCATTTCGTTCGGTTTGATCAGCCCATGGTAATAAATTTGAATACTACTCGGGTTTCATGGACTAACAGAGACTCATGTTTTGATCATGATTAGTGAAGCTTAATACATTTTTCGATATGAACTAAAAAATCATCACTAGACTACAAACATGAATATTTTGTGTGGGAAATTGGGAATTCTAAAATGCCGAACATCCACCACTGCATCCATCAAGTTGGCCAATTTTCAAAATAATCTATGCCGAGTATACTGTCAATCAAATGACGCGTCATCAGATTGATGCACAATGCACTGGAGTGCCCCAGGGGGCCACTTGTATCCAGGTGGATTTCATCTCGTGGTATGGCCTAAACCAAACGTACCCTAAGCCCCTTATTTTCACTTGGCCAAGAAAAACACCCTAAGCCCGTATTCGGTTGATTTTGCTACCCCCTAAACAGTAACTTTGGGCTTGGTTTTGCTACCCTTAACAACTTTTTGGTTTAATTTTTAAAACCCTAAACACGTAATTTGCATGAACAAGTTAAAATACACCTAAGCAAGTATTGGACATAATTTTTGCTACCCTAAACGAGAACGTTTATAAAATGTACCTTAACCACTTTACAGCTATAGGCCTTATTGTAATGGCCCTAACCTGATAAAGGAAATTTTTTTACACATCATGAGTCACACTGAAGTTTTTTTATTTCACTTTTTGTTTAAAAGTCGTCAAATCGCGCATTCTTCTACAGCCTAAATTTAAAATTAAATCCCATATTTTAAGTTGTTGTCCCTGTCCCTATTTCTTTGAAATTAGGGTGCATCGGGTGTCGTAATGGATTTTTTCTTTCCTTCATATTTCAGCAGCCATTTCATTTAACTAAGTAATTCCCGACAAATATCCATGTACCTTATTCGGGAATAATAAATTAGAGACAGAACCTAATTTTCTGTTTCTACGCCACAGGCTAACATCTAACATTATTCTTAGTGGTAGAATCAATACGCGAAATGAAACTCCAAAATTATAAAGGCTATATATGTAAGGGACGGCAACGACATCGAGAACATAAGCTGACATAAGGCTGAAAAACGGTAAAATCACTCGGGACTCTACCATGTGAATCATAAGAAAGCGGGAACAACCCCACTATTTTCGCAGCTTTTCAGGTAATTTTTACAAGTACTCAAAAGATCACACCGCTAAACACGTATTTTTCGACGGAAAAGCATACCCTTATTTTTGATTTTTTGACGATTTCGATCCCCTAAACAAATGTACGCGAGGTACAAAATCGCCCTGATCTCAAAATATGACTCTAATTACGCGTTTTTTTGTACACTATCCATGATATCCACCTTGGAATACACGTGCCCCCCCGGGCTGAGTGTCACTCTTATAAAAATAATTAATTTTCCATTCACCGATTTGTTATTGACTAACATGGGTAAAATTGAATAGAAATGGCGCGTCGAAAGTTGATTTTTTTTCTCAAATATGAGAAAACTGTTAGAATTGTAAAGTGCAACAAACTTTTATACACAAACCTGCATGGAGGCATTTTTAACTCAATAAACGCAACAAACGAAAGTTATCAAATAAACAACTATATATCATGTTTGCTAAATCAGTAAATCGCAAATATGATCAAAAATCATATTTTTGCCTGTTGTAACAAAAGTATAGTAGCTAAACATAAGACCAATCACCTAATAGGGCATATATGATTTGGTCTTGTTTTAAAGCTAATATGGTTATATCACTCGGCCTCCATAGAGAAGATTGTTTTGGTCAACTTTCTATTTTCTCACAGGGTAGAAGTTAATTATAGTCCGCCGTACTCATATCCGGCTACAACGGTAAAGAATAGGGCCTTCGATTCAGTTGACTCTTCAGCAACATAGTTTCACGCTTTATTCGTTGCCGTCTAGGAGCTCGGACTGTGGCTTCCGGCGGACTATAATTACTTTCAACCGGCCTGCCTCAGCATGCCCTGTGTTAAAGTTTCGGTAAGTTTTCCATGCGATTTCAGGATCGAAATCGCAATCAGGAAATTGCGGAGGGGTCGGTGTGCATGTATTAAAGTCGAAACTCTAGTTTCATGATTAGGTATTATCATCATCCATCTGAATGAAAAATAATTATTGGCTGTTGAAGTGATGATGCGACCAATATTGAAGCTAAGTGATGCATAGACCTCTACTACCTTCAACCTGCATGATATTCGATGAAATTGATTTTATTCAATAACAAATCGGTAGTGGTTTAAATTCTTATTTACGAAACCTCCAGGTATGTGTGTACATATCTCCTCTAATCCTTAGACTTATTTTTTAAGTCTAACAAGCAGCATGTATTAGTGACCAACCTTTTTTTGGACTTACCATTTTAAAATTCATAAATTTCACTGTGGTTGTTAAAACTGCTTATAAATACATCCATCACTAATTTTCAGTCTGTTTATAAATCTAGGGAATTCATTTTAAAGCCACTATCAACGTTTTCAGTCTCTTCAAAATGTAAACAAATCGCGCCCCTTTTCTCCAAAGTCCCTTTTTTTGCACTGTTGTATTGGACATGGTGGTATAAGTAAAAATCCTTGTGCTAAGTTAACGCCCGGATTTGTCAAGAAATTCGTTTTTCCTGTATTGTTTACTCATAAATCGGGATTCGACTTTGATTCACTGTACAAAAATACTGTTAAATTTACAGTAAAATCCTGGAGCAATTCTGCCAACAAATCACACCTATCCATTTTACAGTATACTGTAAAATTAAAATTCGACACTCAAAACATATATATTTGATGAGTTATTCCGAGATTGTGAACGTGTGTAGAGTACAAAAGCACTGACGAACACCCCAAATCAGTAGGCCTATCCACAAATTTTTGCAGTGCATATACTTGAAATTGACAGTTTGGTTGTAAAACCGTATTACTCAAGCTGTAAAATATACTAAATTTGAATGAAACCTGTAAAGCTGTATTTTTACGGGGTTCTGTTGATAGAATTGGGGCCTGCCAGATTTTCCTGTAAAATTGACAATATTTTTTTCCTGTAAAATTTTAGTACTTAATCTTATATTACGGATCATCCGGTGTATCATACTGTTGTTACTAATTAAATTCGAAAAAGGCTTCATTTTAATTGTGTCATTATATGCCTGAAATATTTGGACTAACATTTACAATCCCTTTCCTTATTTCCAAATTACATCCAAATACTGTATTTTTTTTAATTTACAGATTTTCCTGTAAATTGCACTGATTTTTTTTAAAAAAAAAAAAAAAAACAGTCGTAAATTGCAATCTTCAAGACACCTTGAAAATGCTTTATAGTGGTCGATTTTCACAAAGAACCGACCTATGCAATTTTGGAGACAAATAGCATTTGAATTTGGAAAAAATGACTGATCGCTGGCCTTTAATCCTCGTCGTCCTGAACCATTTTTTGTAACAAAACTCCGAAGAAAGTACAGGTAAGGTTGTGTTTTAGGTGTTTGACATAACCTTTGTGTTTAGAAATTAACATTTGGGTTTGCGGACAAGTTATCTTTGTTTAATAAGCAGGAGCCCGGGCAGGACAATCGTTTACCCCCTACAGAAAAGGTTTAACACCTTTGGTAGTTCGTATGGACCTCTATGGTTCGTGAGCCCGTTTCGTTATTAGCACTGCTGGGAGCGGCTTGAGTTGGGGTTGATATCTTCCCCACTTCTTAAACGTTGGATCAATTCCTATCATTACTTGGTTCTTCCGATTTGTCGAACCTCCAGGGGGCAGTGTCATGCGCCATCCATTTCGTCGTTCGGGGTTTTGACAAGCCCATATATCAAATTAAATATACCGGGTTCATGGACTTAGAGACTCATTGTTTGATCATGTGAAAGCTTAACAACATTTTCAGTATGACTAAGATCACCACCAGCATCCAACATATTTTGTATGGGAATTCCTAAAATATCGTACAAATAATCCATTCAAGTTGGGCCAATTTTTCAAAATAATCTATAATGCCGAGTACTGTTCAATCATGACGCGCCATCAGATTGATGCACAACTCAGGCCACTGCATGTTACTCTTATAAAATGAATTAATTTTTACCGATTTGATTTGAGCTAACATTGGGTGAAATTGAATAGAAAGAGTATCCGAAGTTATTTTTCTCAATATGAGAAAGCTTGTTAGATCGTACAGTGCCACAAATTTTAATAACAAACCATGGAGTTTTTTAACTCAAGAACCAACAAAAGAAATTTATCAATAAACACTAAGTAAAAATTGTATCTTGGCTAATTTGTGAATTTTTTTCTCTTGTTCCCACCTATAGACACAAAGAATAGTTATGATAGTCTTGATATGATTGGTCCATGTTTAAAAGCTAAGATGGTTGGTTATATCACTCTCTTAGGCCTCCATAGAGCAGCGATTGTTTGGATCAAGCCTTCTATTTCTCACGGTTAGAAAGTATTATAGTCCGCGCCATACCATAGTCCGGCTACAACGTAAAGAGTGGCATTCTGTCAATTGACTCATCACGCAACATAGTTTTAATGTTTTATATTTTCATCCGTTTGTCGTCTATGGAGCACGGACGGTGGCTCCCGGCGGACTATTACTTTCACACCGGGCCTGCCTGAGTAGTTTCGTTATTTCCATGCGATTTCATGGATAGAAATCGCAATCAGGAAATTGTGGAGGGTCGGTGTGAATGTATTAAATCGAAACCTAGTTGCATATTAGGTCATTAATCCTCATACCAATCTGAATGAAAAATAATTATTTCGGTTGCAAGTGATGCGACCATATTGAAGCTAGTGATGCTAGACCTACTACTAACCTGTCAACATCCTGATATTGATTAAAATTGATTTATTCAATAACAAAAATCGTTAATGGGTTTTAAGTTTATTTACGAAACCCGCAGGATTTGCTAATTATCTCATATAATCCTTAGATTTATTTTTTAAGTCTAAGCAGTCAGGTAGAACGTTTCATGTTACCGTAAATTTGAGTATTACTACAATTTTTTGTTGAAAATGATATATTACGGTGTGTAGAATAATAATCTGCCGGTGCCACCTGGGCATCCTTGGGCATTTGAGAAATCCAAGATGGCGTCGCCATAAATGATAATTATCTATTCAACCATATTTTTTTTTTTTTTTTTTTTTTTTTTTTTTTTACAAATTTCAATGAACAAGTGTATGCACTTGTAACATTAAGTCATACTTCAATCAAAATGGAAGCCAATCCAATAATTCTCAAAGTATGCCCTATAACAGCAAGTACATGCGATAAAATAGAGATGAAGTCCTTAGATTGTTGTTAGACACAATAAATTTATGTTTGATACTTTTAAAGGCAAACATTAACGTCAATCAATGGCATCCAAAAACGTGAACATCTCCAAAAAATCTTGAGACACAAATTTATATATTAACGCCTTCAAATCGAAATCAATGTGTCAATGACATTAGAATGTACCCTTTGATCCGAACCAATGTATAACATCACACCCTTCATTTGTTTTAAAAAAAATAATGCGCCAAATCGGAAATTACCACTAATAAAAAATGGGGGGGGGGACGGGGGGCAAAAATTGCAAAATACAAAAGGAATTACATTTTTTCAAAATAATTTGCCACTCAATTTATAATTTGACAGATTTTTTAGATGTAATCGGGATTACCTGGTATCACTTGGTTATGATCATAAGTACATTTCTAATTGTTTCATTGATACAATAATTTATACTTTAAGGTAATATTTAGAAATTTGTGTCAAGCATTTTTTGAAGGTATTCACGTTGTTGGCTGCCATATTGATTGACGTCATGTTACAACTTTAAATGTATCAGAAATATATTTATTGTATCTAACAACATAATCTAAGTACTTCATGTTTATTTTTAATCGCAGGTATTTGCTGTTATATGGCATATTTTAAAATGATTAGATTTAGCTTCCATTTTGAATTTGAAGTATGACTCAATGTTATAAGTGCCATGCACTTGTTCATTGGGTCTAGTATAATCTAGTAACTCCATAGTTTGATAATAGTGTTGAATAGTTAATTATCATTTATGGCGACGCCATCTTGGATTTCTCAAAATGCCCAAGGATGCCCAGGTGGCATCCGGCAGATTCTTATTCTACACACCCTAATCTATCATTGTCAGCAAAAAAAATTGTATATATACTCAACTTTACGGTCAGGCCATAAATTGAACCATATCTCTCCGACTAAGCATGGTATTAGTGACAAAACCTTTTTTGGACTTAAAATTTTAAATTCATAAACCTTTACATGGGTTAAAACTGCTTATAAATCCATCCATCACTAATTTCAGTCTGTTTATAAATCTAGGGAATTAACTATTAAAGCCACTATCAACGATTTCAGTCTTCAAAATGTAAACAAATCGCGCCCCTATTTTCGCCAAAATCCATTTTTTGCTCTGTTGTATTGGAAATGGTGGTAGTAAAAATCCTTGTGGCTAAGCTTAACGCGCCGTATTTGTCAAGAAATTCCGATTTTTCTGTATTGTTTACTAATAAAAGTCGGATTCGACTTTGATTACACTGTAAAAAATACTAATAAATTTTACAGGAAAATCCTGGAAGCAATTCTACCAACAAATCACCTATAAAAGCTGTATTTTTACGGGGTTCTGTTGACAGAATTGCTGCCAGGATTTTCCTGTAAAATTTACAATATATATTTTTTCCCTGTAAATTTTAGTACTTAATCGTATAATTACGAATCATCGGTGTATAATAATGTTGTTACTAATTAAAATTCGAATAAAGGATTCATTTTTAAATTTTGTCATTATAGGCCTGAAATATTGGCCATAAAATTTACAATACTTTCCTGTATTTCCAAATTACAGCCAAATACTGTAATTTTTTACAGATTTTCCTGTAAATTGCACAGTGTAGTAAAAACAGTCGTAAATGGCATCTTCAAGACCACTTTAAAATGCTTTAGTGTCTATTTTTCACAAAGAACAGACCTAGCAATTTGGAGACAAAATAAGCATTTTGAATTTGGGAAAAAAATGACCGATAGTGGTTTTAACCCTCGTCTACCGAAGGGGGGGGGGGGTGGCCCCCTTCAGGTTTTTCCCCGGCTTGCTAAAAAACCCTTTTTTGGTGCCAAATTATTTAATGTACTTGTCAATTGACATGTTCCGGCTCTTTTCATCATCCCAAAAACAAACATCCCGGGGGTATAGGTAATATACAGGGGTGATCCCAAAGGTGATGGATCTGGGAGGTGGGCAACCACCCCCCCTTCGGAAGAGGAAGTACCACATGCCTAACACAACACAGGAAACTCAAAGACCCCCACTTGAGTTGGGTACCAATAGATAGCTCTGGTCCTCCATTTTCTATTGGATTACCAAATGAGTACCAACTGCCTTGCATTAACGTTCACATGACGTCATAAAGTTCGCATGTCAGCAAAACTGCCATTTCATAGACCACAACAGTGAAAAATATTAAATTTTTCGCCAAAAAGGTTGGAAACATCATCTTTTCATGCGGTTTTTGACTCTACTTGCTGGGACATGAAACTAGTTTTATATATGACAAAGCATTTTAGAACTAGAATAAGGTGTTTGATCGCTAAAATTGCGAAATATAAATGTTCCACCTATATTCAGTATTTTCGAATTATCCTCAACATATTAGTCCACTGGTGACGGGTCATAATGGGGATGTTTTGTACTTATTTCGGATGCCAATGGACAGAAGAAACTCTAAGTATCCTTTGGTACCAAATTTATAGGAATCGGGTGTTCAGTAACGAAAATCACACGGGGGTGGTAACCACCCCCCCTTTTCGGAGTTTTGTTACCAAAAATGGCTCAGGTAGACGAGGGTAATTTTTGCAACAAAACTCCCGAAGGGGTGGGGGGGGGCGGGGGACCACCACCTATGTTTCCCTTACTGAACATCCGACTCCTAATAAATTTTGGGTACCAACAGAATCGTTTTGATTTCTCTTTCCATTGGTATCAAGAAGTCCCAACATCCCTCATTGTTGATGATGTCACTATGATGTCATGATTAAGTTGAGGAAATAATAACAATATTGCTATATGGAGGAAAATTGATATTCGCAATTTTAAAACTGACTCAACACATTATTAAGCCACTAAAGGCTCTGAGTATTTAAAACTATTTATTTCTCCATCACGTATAGAGCCAAAACCGCGTGAAAACCGAATAAGTCCGTACAAATAGGAGAGTGTCATAACCTTTCCTTTATATCCTCTTTGGTGTAACACCTGTAAAGCCAGTGTTTAGAAAGTAAAGTAAGGTGGTGTTTTAGAGGTGTTGTTTTTAATGGCTTTGCAATTAAACACTTTTGTGTTTAAGAAATTAAACATTTGGTGTTTGCGGCAAGTTTATATTTGTTTTATAGAGCAGGAGCCCGGGCAGGAGCATGGCCAGGTCATACATCATCGTTCACCCCACTACAGAAAAGGTTCGACACCTTTGGTAGTTAGTATGGACCCTCTATATCAATACTATAGGTAGTTAGTACTCTCAAATTGTGGTGTTATTTTTTGTCAATAGTCCCACTGGGGTCAAACTTTTAAACATGTTTATACATGCCATATTGTCCGTCTAGCCATAAGGATTCTAAAAATGTATATAAACTTGAATCATAGTACAACATAGAAATTACATATGTTAATGTGTTAATTGGATGATAGTCTAAGTTTTTAGGAAGCAAAAATTCATTTGAACCCCCATGGCCACACTTGGTTCATAGATGCTACATGGAACCCCATATGTTATCAAAGTCAAAGGTCATATACCAAGGTCAAGGTTTATTTGAGGTCAAGTTGTAAATATGCAGGTAGGCTAAGATTTTAGAAAGTTGAAGTCCTTGGGTCATAGATACAAAATGGGAACCTCCATATTTTTTTGAGGACAAAGGTTAGACACTAAGGTCAAAGGTTATCTGAGGCCAAGTGGAAATTTTTGGGACATTAAAATCTATTTGCATCCATATTTGGGTCATAGATGCTACATATGAACCCCCATAGGTTAATGAGGTCAAAGGTCACATACCAAGGTCAAAGTTCATATTAGGTCAGGCTGTATATATGCTGGTAGGCTAAGTTTTTAGGAAGTTGAAGTTCTTGGGTCATAGATGCAAAATGGGAACATCCACATTTTTATGAAGACAAAGGTTACACACTAAGGTCAAAGGTCACCAGAGGCCAAGTGGGTTTTTTTGCAAAGTTAAAATTCCATTTGCAACCAAACTTGGATCATATAGATGCTACTCATCATATAGATGAGTACCTGTGTGTTTAATGAGGTCAGATGTCACATACCAAGGTCAAATTTCATCTGAGGTCAAGTTCTATGTAGGCTGCTAGCCTAATTATTTGGGGGAAGATGGAGTCCAATTGCAAATTGACCAAACTCGGGTCATAAATGGAACATGGGATGATGGGAACATCCATGTTAATGAGGTTGAAGGTCACATACTTTGGTCAAATGTCATCTGGAGGTCAAATTTAAACAGTTTAACACTGTGGAAAGAAAGGTGACACCTTTGCTTTGAGAACTATCTTGTCAGTATTCTGGTGAAATACTTAGTAATGTTGAATCTGTAAATTAAATAGTTGTGTTAAATTGATATACAAAAGTATAATAATGGCACTATTCTGTAAATAATAACCACACTCTTTGGGGTTATGGGTTATTGTCATGATTCTTTTAATATAACACATTTGCTCATGTATTCTACAAATATAATTTATTACACAAATTCCAGTTTCTGCAAAATGTACGTGGTAAAGGTAAAGTTATAAAGAGAGTAACAATGCAAATTCTTGCATGCCCGATGCATGCATAAATTCTTTCAGGCCTATGCATTATTGCATACATGATATGGAATTTGTGCAGTCATGCAAATCACACTGTTGCCAATGCCTGTGATTTGTAGCCCAATTGGGCTCTTTACACTGTTCTCATGCAATTTCTAAAATGAGACAATAATATTGTGATTTGGATTTGTGTTCCTTCCAGCTTTTGATTAGAAAAAGAGTTGTATTTAACTCCTTTCCAGTAGATTGTACATGATTTGAATGAACTATTAAAGTAATACAAGTTAACTTTTGGTCCTAACTTTAAGAAAAAGTATTCCGTATTCCAATTTTGTTGCTGTATTGTGTGAGTGTGGTGGTGTGAATTTTAATTAATTTGGGTGATGCCTGTGCCTGTGATTTGGTTCAATAATTTTGTTGGCAAAGCGGTTCACAGGAAGAAGACTAGAGTCGGCCTCATGGTTCTATTTCACCTAAGCTACTTCAAGTCGAGTGTGATTGTGGACAAGTACTGGCAAGTATGCTATTTTACACTTTGATAAAAACTTTACTATAAAAAAGTATAGTATCACATCCTGTGATATGACTAAGTTTTTGGTAAATGCTTGTGTTCTTATTTGCATGGAAGCATATTTGTCAAAATACCCAATTCCAAATTTTGAGCCACATTGCTTTGGTGGTTTGAATGAGAAGCAAAAATGTTGATCACAATCACCCATAGAACTATCTGTGTGTGTGTTGGATGTGTGTGTGTGCGTGTGCTTGGTCATAGTGTATATGTGACAACATTTAGGAAAGGAAATATTTCTCAGTCTTAAAACCCCACTTAAAACTTTTGGCTGGGGTTATGAGAAGTATAAGCTTTCTTCTGACACCAAAAGCAGGGGCAGATCCATGATTTGAAAAACGTCAAAATTACCGGGGGCTGAAGGCTGAAAATTGTCCAAAATGGGCTGATTTACAAGATTTTGCAGAATTACCGGGAGGCGCGTGCCCCCTCCCTAGATCCGCGCTTGAAAAGCTAAATTTTGAAGAGATAAGTGTATGTGTGTGTGTGTGCACGCTTGTGTGTGTGAATGTGTGTGTGTACCGTGTGAATGCATGTGTGTGGGTGTGTCTGTGATTGTGTGTGTGTGTGTGGGGGGGGGGGCAGGTCGTTCGGCGCTCACAAGGCCAGGTAACCATTTAAAAAACTTGTATATTTGTCAAGTCCCTTGCTATTTTGAAAACTTTTCATTATTATTTAATTTGAAAAGTTCATGCATAAGACTAAGTGTAATCATGTTAATAAGGCATTTTTATTTAGCTCTATGGCCTTTGATTTTTTATTGTTTTTTTGCAGGGGGAGGGGAGGAGAAACTTGGGAGGGTAGAAAAATATTTGGGGTGCTCTCATGTCCTCTTGTGGTGCCACGGCCACATAGCGTTTTAACACCATGATCTGACTGTGTACTGAATGATGAACACACTCTATACCGGGGGACTCTATAGCGGGTTTATTACAAAATCATCATTCTGTTTCCACATATTAAGGAGCTGATTTGAGCCTAATAGTTTCAGGTGAAGGTTAATACATGTATAAGCTTTACTTACAGCCATGTTAAAATATCAGTTTTAAAAAAATCCCAAAGGTACATATTTTATCAAAATGTACTTGTGCCCCTTTAAGTGCATATTTTCTACATTAGTTTAATTTTCTTGATATTTATAAAAAAAAATCAATTCATTGACATCCCTTCTATATTAGCATGACTTTTTCAGAAAGAGTTAGCATTTATTTATTAAAAGCTTTATTTCATTGTTCATATGTTTCCTGTCCAAGCTATTGTACTGGCTGTACAGGAAAGAGATGCCATGTAAGATGCTACAAATAGGCCTTAAAATAACAACAGTTGTTGCTGACTCTTTATTCGACAAATGGCTGCACTCCTATCACATTTCATGGTTTAAAGAGACACTAGCAATTTGAAAATAGTGCACCCTAAAACAAATAATGCAGCTCAATACCAAGCTTTTGGCATAGCTTAATTTGCTTTTATTACCTAAAACTCTGTCAGAGTTGCTTAGGTTTTAAATGATTTACCAAAGAGACAACTCCGATCTTCCAAAGATTATCTTCGTCTTGACTACCCTATCACTAGAGTATTAGCTGGTGATAGAACTTTCACAGTATCTGCATCAAAAGAATGGAATAAGCTTCCTGTATTTATTAGACAATCTTCATCTACTGCTATTTTCAAAAAATCTCTCAAAACCTATTTGTTTCCATAATCAGTTTTTCAATTTGTGTATTTTGCAAATGCTCATTTTATTGTATTAATTGTTGTCCTTTATTCTTTTTTTCAGTGTTGCCTTGTGTGGTAACACCCATAGTTGTTTGTCCTTGTTGTCCTTGCTCTAGTTCAGTGTTTTATTGCAATGGCCCTTTTTGTCATTGCGCCATGAATTAGGCTATTTCTCTATTTCTTATTGTACAGTGCTTGTTAAAGGCATTATATTACCTATATTATAATTACTATTTTACAATGTTTAACTTGTTTTTACTTTTATCTTGCATGCACTTTGCACCGTACTTTGTAATGTAATTTAAGTTTGTATAATGTAAGCGCTCTGAGCCTTTTGGGAATGGCGCACTAAATGCTATATGTATGTATGTATGTATGTTTTTTTTTTGGTAATGGAAACCTGGTATCCAGTTTTAATATGCATGGTTATAGCTAGGCAGATAGATATCAACTTTTCATTGAGTTCTTTGTTAAAGAGACACTGGCACATTTGAAAAATAGTGCGCCCTCAAGATTTTTCAAAATCGATATTTTTGCATGGTTGTAAAGCTTTTATATACAAAAGCCCTCACCCGAAATGATTAAGACCAAACCAGCTTCCTTATGGGTAAACGGAACGATTTTGTAATTTCAGCAGACGACGAAAATGGCGTTTAACACAAGAACACGCACGCCGTACGCATGTTTCCCACGCTATGCACACTGTTTGACCGTTCTATAACCTTTGTGGTTTTAATATCAGTGAGTACGAGTCAAAATATTCATGTAATATTTGTTGATTAAAGTTATGGAAAACTTAAAAGTTAGCCTACAAATTACCTAAATATCTTTATCTTCATATCAATGTCCCTATCTGTTTGGGGTATGTTATTTTTATGCATGTAAAATATATCTCTGTTGTTCCAATCATTTGAGAGCAAATTGAAGAAATTTCATATTTTGTGAAAATGTGCCAGTGCCGCTTTAAAGGGACAAGCAGCAGTTTGCTAATCTGGAGGATAAAAAAAATCCATTTTAAAACTATTTGAAGATTTTTTCCCTTCCTTGAAAGTAGTTTAATGGAATTGTACACACTTGTTGACCATTATTTCTAAGTTATAAATTTTCACATTTTTATTCTCTTGCATTAGGGGGTCTATTAAGAAATTACTTATATGCCTGGTTTCGATTCCCAGTCAAGATAATGATGGATTTGTCTATTTTTTGTATATTACCAGAGAAGAATTGCTCTCACAATATCATTGCTTATCCCTTTAATTCTATGACCTGTTGAACTACAAAGTGAAATTGGTTACTTTCTTGAGATGTAATCTTTCATTTTCAGATAAAATTTTAATCACATTCCCTAAAGAGATACTGGTACATTTGAAAAATTGTGTGGCCTCAAGATTTTTCAAAATTGATATTTTTGCATGGTTGTAAAGCTTTATATATATTACCCTTCACCTGAAGTGATTAATCCCAAATCAGCACCCTTATGGGAAAACAAAATTATTTTATAATAAAATCTCTCTGGAGTGTTTTTATTCAGCAGACCAACTGAAGGATCATGGTGTTAATAAATACAAGAAAACACACGCTGGAGTTCATTCCTTCAGCATCCACCCTGTTTGACCGGTCTGTGACTTTGTGTGGCTACTGGCTTTAATGTCAATGCGTACGAGTCTGTGCTATTTATGTAATAGACACATTTGTTGATTAAAGTTACAACTCCCCAAATTAGGCTAAAATTACTGGAAGTTTTTAGCCTATGATTAAGGTTCCTATAGGTTTTCTGGTATGATATTTTTGCATGTAATATATATCTGTATTCTTTGCAGGTCTCAAATCATAACTGGTGTAAATTTCTTTTTGACATGGGGGGATGGGGTTGATGAAAAATTATGAATGAAACAGAGTTTGCTGACAAGATCTGTTATTAGCACATGTGTGCATGAAGCGCACTAAAAATTTCCATTTAGGAACCTAAAATTGTTCAATGTAATTGTAACTCGAACAAAACGCACACTCTTCGTGTGCAAATATGCCATTTTTAAACTATTATGGTAAAATATGAAGTTATTTTGGTCAAAAACATGTAAACAGATGTCAGGGGGTGATCATAATGACTATCCCCTCTCATCAAAATATTGGGGGTATACAGGGCCGTATGCAGGATTTATTTTGGGGAGGTGCGGGACCTTGAAAAAGTGGAACTTTTTTTATAAAAGTGGACCTAACCCCCTAAAATGGTCCTTTTTTGGACTTTTTGAACGTTTCATCATCAAAAAGTGGACTTTCTTGTCAGAATTTCTCTACATTTTGGGCCTTTTATCCAGAAATTCAGCAAAAAGTGGACCTTTTTCCCCTTTTGTGGAATTTAGGGGGTGCGACCGCACCCCCTGCATACGGGCCTGGGGGTATATATACCCCCACCCCCCCGGATTGATGCCTATGGAAATGATAGCTATCATTTGAGAGCAAATTGAAGAAATTCCATATTTTGTTGAAAATGTAATATCACAGCATCCTATTTTGCAATACTTTTTTATGTCTTTCACTTTGTTGAAAAAATAAATAGTATCTTTGACCTGGATTAACCCACGGGTATGCAGATAGTGATAGAATTCACTAGCCATTGACTGAATTGTGTCATGGCTTTTATTCACACGTATTTCACAAGGAAGTGCATGGAATTGTCATGTCATTTTGTAACACCTACATAATAGGTTTTGTTTCTGTGAATAAGTTGTTAAATTTTGTCGTCAAAAAGGTTCAAACAGTTCCGCACTTCCATGAAGAGATCAGGAAAAATATTGAGCTGAACTCTGTTCATGCCAAGGTATCAGCAAATACAGTTTTGGCAGTGAGATTTATACCTATGTGCATTGTATGGGTTTTGTTAATGACAGGAGTGAAGTGCTTTGGCATGGAATGCACAGAATAACTGGAACAGGGAAATAGGTGAGGTTTTTCTTGTGTTTTGTTATTACCTAAATACTGATAGTGAGTGGTGTATTAAATCCATGCAAATATTTTTCAGTTTAGGGTGTTCCTCAAAATGCAGTAGCGTATCGGGCCTGCCTGCTCTGAGGGGGCAATTTCCCAGTCTTGTGAAATTTTCCCTCTCAGGGGGGGGTCAAAAGGCCAATTTTTCCCGATCAGAGGGCTAAAAAATGGCTGATTTAGCATGATTTTTGCAAATTTTTTCCCAGCCAAAGTCGTCGGGGGGGGGGGGCACTTTTCCCCCTGCCCCCCACCTGTTACGCCACTGTCAAAATGCCACACTAAGGCCAAATCCGGGGGTGGGGTGGGGCAAATGTACACAAGCAAAATTCGCGTATTTGTTTAATCGAGCCAAAATCTTGCTTGGAAGCTGAATTGCCTTATCCTTCACTTTTAAGCTGTCAAATTTCAAATATTTTGACTCATTGGTAGATCACATAGTGTTTTAACAACTTTCTCATGTTTTATTGTTCCTACAGAGAGAAACAATTCAGCTACTAATGAGATGATGACATGCTATTGAGGTACAAGTTCTGATAAACCTTGAATTTGAAAGATTTTGCCTTTAAAGCTAGCCGTCATATGTGCCATTGTGATATGTATCTGGATGGATTGAGTGTGTAGTTACGATTCCTTGACTTTTTACTTCAAGCATAACATTTTGCAATTTTCACGAAGTCCTGCGTTAGCTAAACAATGTCGAAGGAACGAGTAATACATGTAGCTGTAGTTGGTGTATCTGGACTAGAGAGTTCCAAAGGAGGGCAGCCAGTAGGGGTGGGCAAGTCAGCATTATGCAATCGTTTTGTCAGACCACTAGCAGACGAGTACCGACAGGACGTCCATACATCCATCGTCAGTCAGTATGATTTCAAAGACCAAATCATCAACAGCGATCATTTTCTCTACTGGGGTGATGTGACCAAAGAGATTGACGGCGGACATGTCATAGATTTCAGCATCATAGAACAGACAGAGTTTTTGGATGATCGGTCATTTGCACCATTGAAAGGTTCCAATACACAACCATATCACAAGCGATGTGCACTCACAAAACTCACATCAAAAGACAAATTGATGTACGTCAAATCTTATCATGAAAACAGGTAAGGATTAATCATTGAAAATAATGCTGCATCCTGCATTTAGAGATTTGGTTCTGTTGCAAATTTGAAAGTTTTTAGTTATAAAATTTTGAGTTTGTACAATATAAAGATTCAACTTCCTCTATATAGAAGCTTCACATAGAGAACCATTTTTGGTTTATCAAAGAACCATCTATGGTTCTTAAAGGAACTTTGTAAGTTCTTTAAGAACCTTAGCCCTCTTTGAATCATTCTGTATAAGCTTGTATAGATCCAAGTAGGGCTCTTCAAAATTAAGATTATGGCATGCTAAAATGGTTCTAAAAAACAAATTTTTTTTTTTTTTTAATTTGTATTTTTAACAGCAACATATCCACTTAAACATGATCAAGGCGCTGTGCGGCTGCCATGAAAGGCGCTCAGCACATCAGAGAACCATAATACCAGAACAGATTTATGCCAAGAAGCTTGATTTTAGAAGCAGGAGGAAACCGGAGTACCCGGAGAAAACCTGCGGGAGCGAGTATGGATCGAGAAACCAAATTCACATAAAGCCACCGAGAATGAGCCCCTGCCGGGAATCGAACCCGAGACCTCATTGGTGAAAGGCGAGGGAAGATACGCTGTGCCAACCTGTCCCCCGTTCCTTATAGCATAGAGAAAAGGTTCAATATAGAGGACAAATAAAGGTTCTAGGTCAAACGTTACCTTTTCTAACCTCTTCATATTAAAATCCTTTGTGCATTTTTTCAATTGATTATCAATAGGTGATGAGGAGGGATACGAGAGGAAGCTGCTACCAGGCGGCAAATTTGTTGTCGATGGTTACATTATGGTTTTTGATGTCAGCAGAGCTGCCAGACAAGCTGATAATCAATTAGAATTTCTCAAGAATCTCCAAAAGACTCTAGCCAAAACAAAAAAGCCAATTGTTATCGTGGCGGCCAAGTGTGATGAAGCTAATGATCGCTGCTTGAGTGAAGCGCAGGCTTTCGCAGCCAACATCCAGTCAGGTTACATCAATTACGTGGAGACATCGGCACATAGAGCAATAAACGTAGACTTGGCCTTCATAACACTAGCTCAGGTCATAAACAAATCACATGGCCTTCCCACGGCAATGATGTACACAGATGCATATAGAGCCCGCCAAGAACTCATACGCATAGAATTACAGATGCTCCTACTCGCAACTCCTTGAGAAAGATGTGGTTGATTACCATACCTTATGGCTGACCAAAAGTAAGCAATATCAGAAATCTAGCCAGACCTTTAGTGCTTACATCAAACATCTGGGCATGGCAAGCGCTAGGAAAGTGTTTGAGAAGCACCGCAAGAAACTGAAGGAAAATCTTGTAGCAAGGAAGACAGAGCAGCATCTGAAGACTCTGCTTAAAGTACTGGAAGATTTCTTTCCTGATCTCAGCACAGTTGAGCACAGGTAATACAACAAGACAAAGAAATTAAGGGATTTGATGTGTGATCTGTTTACAAGCAAGTTTGTGCTTTTGTGCATTCAATTTAGCATCCACTGCTGGCAGCAAAAGAAAGAATTTGCATTTTGAGGGGCGAAGGTTCCACGCCCAGATATTGTGGATCTCTGTGCATTATGTTTGCATTTATTTGCACGAAGAATTAAAACAAAAACAAACTGAGTCAATTGTGTGTCCTCTACACCCACGTTCAGTCTCGCATCCTCTATGAACGCGCTCACTGCTTTGCTGCGTAATGAATATGCCACAAACTTCTCTTGCAGTCCAAAGAGGCCACCCAATTGTTAAAAAGACTCAAATTGCGGTGTTCTTTTAGGCATTAATGGAAAAGTAAGTTGGTGACCCTCATTTTTTATTTCAAAAGTTTGAAGAATTCTATTGGGACCACAACACATATTTAGAAATGTCAATTTTCTACCTTTCCCATAGATTTGTGTGGTTTAATAAGTGACAACAGACGTACCTTTTGTGACTTGGCTATAGCTGAAAAACAAAGTTGGTGACCCTCTTTTATTTCAGATTCTTGACCAGTACCATTATAAATACCATCTACATGCATTCTGGAAAATGCAATCTACATGCAATCTAGTAGTTCACTAACACATCAAACCCCTTAACGAAATATTTTTAAAATTGCAGTTAGTTTTGACTGTGTTTCAAGTTTTGTATCACAATACATAAAGGCTGTTGTGTTGTAATCGCTTTCTGTTCATGGACAAAGTACAAAATTCTTACTTTTGGTCATTTCCTCTGGGATGTAAACAAAATGCCCTCAAATTTTTTGTCAAATTGTTCTCAACTTTTTTTTTTTTGTAGGTATGTGCCCCCCAAATTTCAAAAATTGAAGCTCCGAAGCTGATTTGAGGCCCAAAAAATGAAGTCTCCGGAACTAGGTTTTCCAAAAATTTCAGAAAATAAGCTGCATTTTCCCTCAATTTCCAGCTAATTTGGAGGGGGGGGGTTGAAGAAAATTTGGTAGAATATGGCTTTGGACATGAAAAGTAGGGTCTCTGGAACTGAAATGGTCCTAAAATGGGGGTCTCTGGGGACCTGTTTGAGCTCTGTGTGTCGACAGAAGTAGTAATGTGATTTACTTTTTTACTTTGCAGAAGTTGGGAGGAATGCAAAGACATGATGTCATATCACCGCTACTTCCATAAATGGTTTGTTACTTTAGAAGAGGAGTGGACACAGAGTCCATATCTAGACAGCAAAGAGTCACTGATACCCTATGACTTCCTGGATACCAACAGAGAAGATTGTGAGAAGGTCTTGAAGGAATATGTGGACAAATTGAGTGCTGCAGAAGAGGCAGAGAAGTAAAATGGCTGTAGAGAAATAACTAAGAAATAGTAAGGCTTTTCACTCTGAGCAGCTGAATGGTCAACTTTTGTGTTTGATCGTCATGTGTAGACTTCAAATCAGCCACCAAATTATTATAATACTTAGCCAACTCTGACACCATCACTGTTGTGCCTCTTAAAATAACAGCATACATACGTCTGCTGCATGCACTTGGGTAAAAGACTATTCGCCATGTTGAATATATTCTTGTTTGACTCGGTAAATATCATGATAGGAGAATTCACAATTTCTGTTGCAAACTAAGATAACAAGCCCTATCACTCAAAAGATGGCTACCAGAGAGGGTGTATTGAGTCAAATCCACAATGCACCCGGTTTTGAGGAAAATTTCACCTCGCTAGGGTCATGTGATTGATCACACCAAAATCCTATTTTAACACATAAAAACCCTGACTTTTACACTCATTTTTGCCCCCATGTGTTAGTACTTAAACCCAACGTAGATGCCTCTGAAAGGAGAGTTTCCGACCTGACCCATATTGACACTTTTCTGGCACCCTTATGAATTTGGAAACCGTATACGGACTAAACCTATGCTTATTGCATGAAGGATTTCCGACATGTGTCAGATGAAAAAGTGTTGTCAGATAGGTCAGGTTATGGAAACACTCCCCTTTGAAGGAAGTAGATCATGAAAAAGCAGCTCGTTAAAGAAATATTTTGCTTTAGAAAGCTTGTCCATTACAACCAAGTACCAGGAAAACAAGGCATTAGTCTTTGAAGACGGTGAAGACGGTGATCGATCATTTAAAGGCCCCGACACACTGGCTCAGTGTGAAAAGCCTTAATGTAAGATAAATTCTTAGCTCTTCGGGGACTGTTCATTATTTTGCTGGTGGTAGCAGTAAAGGGGAGATAATGGGAGAACCAGTAATTTTCATTGGTTCAATGAGGGGGGTCATGTATTTTTTGTATCCAGTGGGGGGGTGGTAATGTTGAAAATCTTTGATTAAAAAAGACAAGAAAGATTTTAACACACACAAAAGTTGGATAAAATTGTATCAAAATGGATATTATGAATGGATGTTGACAGCTTTATAGTTCTGGGATGAACCATATGATAGGAAAAAACAGAGCCAAGAAACCATGATACCAAACTTGACTAGCCACTATATCATATCAAACACTGTGACAAATGTCATTGTACAGAGGACATTTTCCTTATTTGTACAGACTTTAAATCGTTAAATTTTAGTTGTCAAGATTAAATAAAGAAGTCAAACAGAAACAAGTTGTGTGGCAGTGTGGACTTAAACATCTGATTTAAAAAAAACTTGCATGCAATAAATATAAACCAAGTAATTCAGTAAAATAAAAAAATATTGGGGGCTGGATATGGGAACTGATGAAAGTGTTTTGAAAGCGGGCGGCATAACATATAAACTTCTTCAATTGCTCGCAAAATGATAGTCTAGCCATGGGGAATAGAGGATGATATTCTAAACATAAAAATAAACATACCCAAAAGCAGAGAGGGACATTATAAGAGGCCTAAAGACATCCAGATAATAGAGAATTTAGGCTATAACTTTTAAGTTGTACGTAACTTAATCATGTACAATGGTCTATTACACGATATATCATAGAATCGTACTCAGTGATATTAAACCACAAAGGTCACCAGACAGGGTTTCAAACAAAATAGTACCATGCCTGTGGAGAATCAATTCTGGCGTGATTTCTTGTGTTACACGCCATTTCTGCGTGTCTTGCGAATTAATGTCGCCGGCAACATTAATTATAAAATGTTCTGTTTTTACCATTAAGTGCCCTGCTTTGGGGTTTAATATTTCATGTGAGGGCTAATGTATATAAAAGCATTATAAACCATACCAAAAATATCAATTTAAAAATCTAGAGGGCTGCAGATTTTTCCAAATGTGCCAGTGTCTCTTTAATAAAGGTGGGAAACAAGAGATTTCGGGGCAGACCTATATTGTCATATTTAGTAATTTAATATAGGTAAGACACTACATAGATTTCTTAACTTGCATTTGGCTACAGAACGCCTTGAAAGCAAAAACAAAAGAGAAATTTGATTCGCTTTATTCAATATGAAATATAAACATAAGCTTCATTTTGTATTTGCTCTTATAGTAAAGTATAAAATTTCACAATTTTTGAACCAAACATTTGTTAGCCAGGGTACAGATCCTGGGAGGGACGATTCCAAACACAATGGAAAGGGGGTACAGGGTGTTTTATTAAAGGCCTGCGGGTTCTGGGGCAGACAAAACAAAATATGCATTTTTTAAAATTGAGCCTTATTTCACTGCCTTCTCCGTTTCCTTTTTTTAGACCTGGGGTGTCTGAAAAAAGAATGATTTCAGCTTAATCCTTAAACATGGGTACAATGTTGATAGAAAGCTTATCATTAGTGCAAAAGTCAGAATTTCACAATTTTTAGGGACACCTTTATGTGAATCTCTGTTGCACCTTTAAGGGGCCATTGTAGATCATCATTTGTCGACAAGTGTCAGGCCATAATTTTACTGAATAAAGCCATATAAAAGTACAATAGAAAACTTATCGCACTAATATGAATATTGCTCTAAACTTTGTTAGACCAGTCACTCAGAGAAACATTCTACATATACAGGGATATATACGTATTTTAAATAAAACTGTAAATGTAAACCAATGGGGAAAAGAGTGGAAAAAAAGAGAGTGAAATGGAGCTGACCTTTTCGATTGGCAAAATTTCACTCTAAAATGAGCGTGGTTGAGTGAATTGTCACTCTAAAAAAGAGTAGAATATTGTTATCCAAAGTCAACTTTAACTATTTTCAGAGTGTGTTTCCACTTCAAAAGGTTGTTTTAACTCTTTGAATTGAGTGGATATTAAATCCTTTTATATTTAGAGAGTAATCTATTAAATAAAGCAAGTTAAAAATTTTTGTTATTTTATTTTCTATGATCATGTATATCACAAAGTCAACTAGAATGTTTTTTTAAACTTTAATAACTAAGGTTTTAGAAATACATTCCAAATAATGTAATATTAAGGTGAAATCAGACAAACAAAAATTGAAGCCTGAAAATAAAAAATACAGGCCTTCCTTGTTCTGACTATTGCTGGAATCGTTTAGCAAAAAAAAAAGCAAAATAATAAAAAAAAAAATGAACATGGAGAAAAATCCATATTCAGAAGAAAAACATTTGCTAACAATTTTTCTAGTCTCACGGTTTTGTCGTCCATAGTGGATGGGTGGTGAGCAGCCTTTTGAACAATTGGATTTCTAAAAACACCCCATTCAACCAACATTTGACATGTGTTTAAATATTATCATGGGTAGAAGTTTGTGATATAGGTGTATGTTAAAGGTGAACGAGAGATTTTGAGGAAACCAACTCATTGGTCAGAATGGTAATAAAGACTAGACACTCAAAAGTTTTACCTTGTTAATTTGGCTACAGAAATGCGCAAAAGACTGGAGAAAAAAGTGATTTGATTGCTTAATTTCAATAAAAAATAGGCTGAATTTCGTATTTGCTCCTATACGAAATTAGAAATTTCAAAATTTACTGTGCCAAAGAAACATTTTTCAGCTTAATCCTTTCAGGTGGGATTATTTTTGCCGGAAGGCTTTACATCAGGGCAAAAATCACACTTTCATTTTTTAGGGCCACCTAATATGTGAAAGCCTCGTTGCACCTTTAACACATTTGGTGATTAAAACGTGCAGTTTAGTTCTGCAATTAAAGCCCCTGTTTACGTATCTGGTATATTTTGGTGTAAAAATGGTTTTTTTCTTCCAGGTCTAGTCTATTGTTTGAGAATTTACAATTTTGTTGAAAATAAGCATGTTGTCGGCGGTTAACATAACAAAAAAATTGTGCCCTTCTGCATGTAGCACATATAAGAGACACATTTAAGTATATTAAAAGTCTGTCGTTGTGGGAAAAAATGCACAAAACCTGCAATAGTATGATTTTGTATGCTAAAACATAAAAGCTCAAAGACTCGCACAAAAATTAATTCCCATATTTGTATGAGTTCTGGGCAATCATGTTTCCTTTCATAACAAACACAAAAATAAAGAGAAACAAAACGTATACATAACTTCCTGTACAAGAACATGGGTAACCACCCGCGTTATAACATGGGTTTCGGGCAGAGAGTCCTTACAGGACAGTGGTGTAGCGAGAATTTTGTTGATATGGGGTCAGTGTCGCATCTGAATCAACAGAAAGTGGGTGGGGTCCAGGCTGTTGGTGTGAGGGATAAACCTGGTGGGGGTCCAGGGGTGCCTTTTGGATTTTATATGCCCTTTAAATATCTATCCTTCTGAGGCTAATTCTTGCATGAATTTGTAAATTTACTAGTCGCACGCGATCTATCCTTGCTGCATCTGTGAAGTGGCAAGCACCATTGACCTGAATTGGAAGGGTTCAACTCAACCGATGAAATCAAATATTGGGGGCCACAGCCTCCTCCTTGCCTTTTCAGCCATTTTTTTGAAAATTTGTCCAGTTTGAGGACAATATTTACACAAAATCATCATTCTAACAGTTCCGGTAGGCTAATTTGATTCCTAAAGACTGAAAAATAAAAATTGCTTACTTTATGTGAGAATGACCAGCCGTATGGGGTGCCATATTTGCAGGTCTCAAGACCTGGTCTGGTCTTGCATTATATGTAACTTGGGTGGTTATCCAACCAGCATATCCTGCTTTAGTGCTATGGTTAGAGTTTGAAGGTCCATGGCCTGATTGCTAAAAGCCTCGTCCCCAGTAGCCCCAGATTTCACTGGAAGTGCTAAAAATTTTGGTATCACAAGAAAGCTACTATTTTTCTCATTTACCCTATGAAAACTTAGAGCCAAAGGATGTTTGGTTTGGAAGTTAAGATGGAAAATGTGCCCCATTTTGGTCGACCAATATTAATTTTACACACTACTCTATGGGGCTTACAAAATCATGTTTTTAGAGTTCGCATCAAAACGGATTGAAATATCGGCGCGAAACTTTACAGATGGGGTTTGGAGGGAAGGCCAATCTATAGATGAAAACTTCATATCCTTAAATCGGGCCACCCCCCTTTAAGACTGTGGGCAAGTTAGGTTTATGGTTTAGGGTTTTTATTTATTTATTTACATATTCGGCTAAGAACATCAAAATTGAACAATATACAGACATATCAAGAAAAAGAAATATAAAAATCAAAATTAAAATTGCCTCAGTGAGCTAGCCAGGAGGAAATCATGAGCAAGAAACCGCTGTCATCCAAAGGATGTGATTCCTCCGACTCACTGAGGCAAAGCACAAAACAATTGATAAAATACAAAATATTATGAATATTGCACTGAATTTTCATTTAAAAACAAGAAATCAGACAGCCATATTTCATTGAACATGTTTATTGTTAGTGTACTGTTACTGCTGTACCCTATGCCATTCTTGAAGTGGCAGCTTTTAAACACCTGTCTTCGTGCAGAGAATAATAATTGTTGATATGATGCGACCACGACTCTTGATTAAAATCGGACATCAAATTTGAAATCAATGACTAGTTGTGGCTTTTAATTTTATGGACTTTTTAATTATGATACTGGTGTTATAAGCAAAATGCAGCATTCACCGAAAGCATGTGTTGTCTGCCGTCATGGTTTGTGAATAGGGCCAAAAGGTCACATGAGGTCACCAAGGTTTCATGAGGTCACCCACATTTGGGACACTACCCAAGGTTCATTGTACGCAAGAATTATGAAAATGTGGGCACATATTTGGAAACATCCATTCAAGTGAACGCTACAACCAATATGGCATATAACAATGACATGGGTTTTGCTCCTATTCACGGTTCAGCAGTTTCAGGTAGAGCCCCGCACTGGCATTGGAATAAATGAGGTTTTTACATAATGTATTTACCTCTTGCAAGGGTGATGGGTGATGTGTAGAGAACTAGAGGGTGTTTTGAATCAATCCCATAATGCATTGCAATGTGCCCATACTGCACTGTACAAAACATGTCAGTGCTTAGGGATAAAAAGTGTTCAAGAAATTAAGAGGAACACAAAACGTTTCATAATCATGCTAAGTACTGAAGTTTTTGGGGGCTAAATGAGTGTAAAGGTCAGGGGTTTTTATGAGTTGAGAATTGGATTTTGGTGGAATCACATGACCCTATTGAGGTGAAATTTCTCAAAACTTGTGCATTGTGGGATTGACTCAATACATCCTCAGATAGAAAACTGAACTGTTGTGAAAATACTATTCATGTTGCTGCCAGTTCGAGGCTCTCCAGGCAAATGGTGAAAACATGCAAAGAGCGAATACCCATCCAACACCAACTGCTATGCAAGGACTGACAGCTAATCATTCCTTCAAAGAATAACTCTACTTCACAATTGACTGCCCTATTGAGAAAATGAAACAGAAACAAAGATGACAACAAAGCAGGCACATTATAAATATCATTCCACTTGGGTTTTAATAACATTTCCATGGAAATCATTTATAGCAGTATTATTATTATAAGTGTCATTATATAGCGACTTTTAGAGACAGCATTGGGCAGAGCACAAAGCAATTAATTGCCATCAAAATATGGCAGCTTATGAAAGAAGACAAACAAAACACCAGGAACTTGATGGGTACCATCAAAGAGCAACAAGAAATATCACTCTGTTAAACCTGGACTCGTTGTCATTGTTGGAGACTGCAAAATAACGAGTCCATGTCTGCCTTCCAGTCAAGAATCTACTTTCTTTATGCTGTGAAATAGTCAAAATTTCTTGTGCATTTGCATAGTCTTAAATTCACAAGTCAACTTGTGATTTCTTCCTAAAACCACACACAAACTCTCAGTACCACACTACTTACTTACCTAAAAGAAATCTTGCCTAAGAGATCATACCTACAAAATGAAGTTTGACTCCTAGCTGCTCTAACTATTTGAAATGTTTCATTTTGGTTTCACAGTAGTATTTAAATTTGGAGTCCACAACTTCACAGAAAGTAGATTCTTGACTGGAATCATAATACACAGCATACATATGGCCCTAGTAAGCGACCTCTAGATGACCTTTACGGTGACCTTTGGATGACCTTTCAGCATCACATGGATGACCTTTTTAGGACAAAACTCAAAAATCTGTCCCATACCAGCACTCTGTCTTTACAAATGTTCCAAATCAATTTATACTATTTTTTAAGTTTTTTATTTTTTTTATTTTTTTTCCTTTTTTTAATATATAGAATTATGCATGTATACAATGTAATTATCAGTATGGTTTTATTTCCAAGCTGCTTACATGTATGATTGTAGTGATATCCCATTTGTCTCACCAAAAAGAGGAATATAGCTTCAAGAAAATGTACTACATCAAAATCAACACGATGAATGGGCGTAGTCAAAAGACCTTATGCAAGTGTTAAACATATGGAAACACACATCAAAAATGAAAACTCATCAAAAAAGTTGATAGTCATGTACATATATAAATATATATGGAGTAATTCAACCATGCCCTCTAGATCAGAGGGTATACTAGAGCTTTTCAAAGAATAGTCAGATGGTGAATTTGCAATTGATTGCCATTTGCAGATTTCAAAATACAGCCCACCAAATTCATAATAGTGCCAACTCTGATACATGCATCACTGTTGTACCTCTTAAAATAACAACAATGGGGCTACTACATACTGGATAAGACAGAGTATGTGCCATGTTGAATTACCTTGTTGTGGAATTGGTATTATTGATGGAAGAAACAATTTATGTGCGGAAAACAAATCAAGGTGACAAGCCACAACAAGGAGTCATGTGTACCTCGGCATAACAAGCAGCTTATTACAATTTTTTTGGACTTTTCCTCATAACTAAGGCGGTATGGCTTTGAAGCCAATATAGTTTTCAGAAAACAGCTGGATTAGTCTTTAAAATGATTGATCTCAAATTTGATCAATCTTCTGCTCGGCGTAAAAAGCTGGAGTTTGGCAAGCCTGATAACGCTATGTTAAAATCCAATTTGAGATGAAACTCAGGCAGCAGGTATGGTAAGCCCAATGCACATCATAAGTCACCCTGACAAGTGTGTATGCATTGGGATTTCTTATGCTATGTGTTTGTTATGAAATGGGAGTAATCGGGAAACACTTGCAGAGTTAGTTTAGATCAAACTGTAAAACACCAAACTTGGTGAAGGTGTAAACTACCACCACTGCTGCTGTAATATAGCTTGGCTGCTATGCAAAGCAGTAGGAAAACCCCCTGTACATGTACAATTTCAAGTTGAGGCTGATGTCACTACCGTGGCGGTAACAGCATTGTACTGCGTGTTCACTCAAATACTGTTAAAGTGGAAATATTCGCGCTGAGCAAGCACGAAATTAAGAACTTAATTTCTTAAGAATTACGAAATTAAGAATGTTTATATTGTAAATCTATGTAGGATAGCTGAAAAAAGCAAATTAAAAAAAAAAAAACAAGTGAAAATGCTAAAATTTCTGAAGTGCGAAAAATTACACACGCAAAAATTACCGCTTTTAGAGTACTCACATGCCCAAGCATTCTGAGTTACAATATGCTCATCCACCAAGCACACGGTTCAGTGGGTTGTACTTGTATATACATACATTGACAAGAACTGACCTTGTGTGATCTGGGTATCATATATCATACCCCAAAACCAGGGGTATATTTTATCAATACACTGACGAATGGAAGGTAATGAACTGTGTCAAGGGAATTGAGATTTTACTAGCTCATAGTGAAGGCTGAACTGAAGGTTAACAACTAGAAGATTTTAACTCAATAGCTCCACTTACTGGGGGAAAAGGGTGCCAAGGGTTTAATGTAGTTATGCCAAAGTTTCTTAGATGTTTAAAATCTGAAATAAACTCACACTCACTCTCTCTGTTCAAATAGCAGCCATCAAGTTCTCAACTCTTGGTATAAATTTTATGGATATCAAAAAGAAAAAAAAAACATCAATCTTAACTTCATGTCAGGAACAGTATAGCTTACTCGCAAAGGTAACACACCACCAAAGGAGAATAAAAATATGTTTGTCACTGATCTCATGTGTCTTCTTATTTTATATACAATTATTATTTGAAAGTAGTCTTGATATATGAGGAACATTTGCTGTAGTGATATAGTGTATAACAAGTGTACTTCTTATTGAAATGTCTTCACATTATGAACAATACTCGGAATTCAACAAAACATGCCAATAATCAGTTAATGGATTGGGTGAGTACAGATTTACACTCATCACTAAATTAATCGGGAAATAATTCCACACATATATCATCCGCTAAGAAAACAATTCTCAGGTTTTCAGGTAACTTATTTGGGTATCATTTTGTCCTTTCCTTGGAAGGCTGGAATGTGGTGGTAGCAAAATTTAAATGCATGCATAATGCTGGCATTACAATTGATCATTCCAGATATTTCCATACACCCCCTGTAAAAGAAAACTGGAATTGAGTATATGCCTCACATGCAGGGGCACTGTATTATTACGAAATAGCCTTGATTGGTTCATGATCAAAGCATGGGTGTTCACATGCCCTGCATATGAAAACCAGTCATTGATCATAACCTGATCATGTCTATTCAAGATTAATTCATCCCCCCACATGAGGGCATGTAATCATCCAGTTTGTGCGTCCATAAAGGAAGTGTATGGAATCCTATGGAATAGCCCAATGCTCATACTACTACTGCTGCAGTCAGCCAGATGGTTTCTCTAGTCTAGGGTTATTGATTCCATCCCAAATGCCATTTTTGGGAAATTTTCACATCAAAACAGCATGTGATCCCAACATAATCGTGCATAGCCTTCTGTCCGTGTTGTTTAATTTTGTTTTAAAGCGACTTAAGTGATTTTGTCTCTTTTTGGGACATAAATGGAAAAAAAACATGTTGCCATTTTTTCTGAGGGGGTAACGTAAAACTCCAAGATGCCCCAAAATCCCACCCTGTCGCGGGGGCAAATAATGTATATAAATAATACAGGACTATATAAATGTATTCCAATGGAATTTTAATCAGTGGAAAAATAATTTGCTTTCATATTACCTAACCATTTTATATATATAGAATTATAGTTAGTCCAAAAAGTTTAAAAATGGCTGCCAAATGGCTGCCAATATACCAAGGTATTGCATAAATGCATGTAATGTAAGCATCGTCGAATAAATAGCCAATGGTTATAACCTGTAATTGTGGAACTTTGACGACATCTCTCTTTTCATACAATGCATCGTATTTGAATACATTTTCCATCTCATAATTGCAAATCCCAGCTGGGCCTTCTCAGAGTAAGCCTTCTTCATGCGTCACATGAATTACTATAACATATGTTCAAAAGGGTAACTGTTAAATGTTCATCCATCCTCCCCATACATATAGTAGTTAATAACAATAGGCATGGAAGCATGAAAAGTGTGACTTTATGGATACCCACTGGTTAGTGATTACAAAGTCTTTGTTTTAGATGCTTGAAGTCAACAACAACATCGTGATAAATCAGTATATTTTTCTGAATGCATTAATGTAGCTCACAACATCCTATCTACTTAAGTATTCATTTTAGCATCTTTTGAGTCGTGAGATTGGTCAACACAAAATATGAACTACCTTACATCGAAAACAAATTACGATGGACTCATATCTAAAATTCAAAAGAAACACGACCACTATTTATATTGACACATAGAATATAGATAGCTATTGCATAACCTGCAATTAGACATTGGTAAATTTATATCAAACCGGCCAGAATTGAAACAGCCCCCTTTCCTTGCCACAAATCTTTCTTGGTCATAATTAATATCACCATAGTTTTCCTATGTGGGCAAGGCCTCTTAATAACCATAAGTGGGACTGAATCAATGGTAATTGAAATGTGGCAAAACTCACAGCCCATTAGTTGTCTCTATGGGTTTCACATATTGCCATTACATTGTGACCTTCATCTTGAAGGCAGCCACAGATTTTAGTGCAGGGCAACTTGTTGACTCGACAAGTGCAATTTCCAGAGCCACACCTTGCTTTGCTCCATTTACTATTTTGAATATGGCTTATGTGGCTGGAGCATTCAACCATCTAAGATGGAAAAGTACAGAGACACTCTACAGAAAATATCATGGAAAGTAAAAGGACGAAAGCCAGATGGAATGTATAAAAGATGTAGAACAGAAAGTATGTCCCTCTATGGTAAATGAAAATGGCTAGAGGTCAGACGGACATAGCCGGTCTTGGGTACCAAAAGAACCAAAGCTGATCAAGACATGATCATCAAGAACAAAGGAAAATGCCTCACCGTACTTATAAAAATGTGGATGAAGAAGACATGTTGGTCTACCTCTACGGATGTGTGAAACAAGAGAAGTGGTTGAACTGGGAGTCTGTCAGGCAGGTCGACACCTCCTGGACGAAACTTTTGTATGTCTGGACAACCCGAGCTCTGTCTTTCCACATCAACACATCCGTGATCAACTTCCATCCCCTGCAATCTGAAGCTGTGGGGCAAGAACAAGCTTGGACTCTGCCAATTATTTCATCATCGTCATTGTACCTGTTCCACATCATCAATGGTTGTAGCTACTCTTTACAAAAGTGAAGATCAATGGCTCCGTGACCAAACACTGACAGTAATCTATACAGCTAGAGGTCTGGCACCGTACGCCGTAGAGGTCAATCAGGAAAAAAAAACATTGCACCTGAGAATCTGAACTCCCTCTTTATAAATGCCGTTTGCCATCTGATGGTACAGCTTATCGAAATCCGGTTTACCAATCCCAAGATAGACCACCAACAACATTCTGAAGAGGCCATGGACTGGATATTCCTGAGGATGAGGAACACAAACAACATAGTTCCCTCCAGAAATCACTGAGACAGCTAAAGCACCAGATATCACCATCTTTTCTACCAAACAAGACAGTGATCATCATAGAGCTGGCGGTCTCTATGGAGGAGAACCTATCTAATGAATATGCAAGAAAGAATGCAAATACCAAGATCTCGTAGCTTGACTGTGAAGCAGTCGATGGTCTATACTTTCCAATAGAAGTAGGAAGCAGAAGTTTCTGCCCTACATCAGTCAACAAATGCACAAATCGCCAAAATTGCACTCAGTGCGATCTATGTCCATTTGGCTCAGAAGCTCAAAGGCATTCACACAGATGCAGCTACAAGCTCCAGCAATATGCTCTGTTGGAAGTGGAATGGTTGAGCGCTCACAAAACCAGGTTTTAACCTGCCAAAGTCCGGTCCAAAACCCCAGAGACCTCAAACACCCAATCTATACAACGAGATACTGCATAAGGTGAATTTTCCCTACTATGTCACCTTCACAAGAGGAGATATATCAGGAGTGCTTATTTTAAAACGGATAAAGTAGGCTGCGAAGGTGACAGCGCTGGTGTCCTACCATTAACAATTCCTCCGAACAAAGTGGGCACAGTGAGTGTCCTCCATACCATCTGGTGAAAGAAGACCCGGTCGACTAATTGGTATTATGCCATATCAGGGCAATATAGTGGGCACGATAATATGGGGACTAGTGATATATCCTTCATTTGGGGGAAGACTTTCTCCTTCAGCTTCATAGTGGCGTACAAAACCATCGTATCTTCCTTGACCTTAATGTGCACTTGTACATTAAGCAGACGAACCTCTGCAACTGAGAAACAATCTCCTGAAAAGGAAGTTTCTTCCCCCGACAAGGCTGTGCCAATGCATAGGATTTTCATCATCGTTACGGACTTGAATATTAAAACCCTCTGTCCTTGGTCCCTGCCCCAGCAATCTTCACTCATATCTGAGGCCGGTAAAGGCATGAAACCAGAAGGGCTGAAGCGTGCTTGGCTCATATCTGCTCTTCTTCTTCCTGTTTTCATATGGAAAAAAATGGTTTCTTAGGTAGCTTTGGATCCAAAGATATTATCATAGAACACGTCAGTATCTGGTGAGTGTACAACTATCTCTGCATCGCCTTAAATTGACCCGCATGAGCGTCGTCTTATCGTGTCCAAACACAGTGTTTTTCTCAAAAATGATCCAGCCAGAGATGGGTACAAGTCTGGCTTCTTCACTAAGAATTCCGCAAGGGCCTGCCTGTGCATTGTTGCCTCCAGCAGCGGGCAGACCAACGGATGTCCATTGCATTGGCAGTGTACTGTTCCACAACCACAGGTAGTGTCCTGATCTTCTCCCAAGTAGCCCCACCTTTTGGCAAGAAAACCTCAGATCGGCCAATTCTGGTTCTCAATCTGTTGAGGATTCGCCACTCAGCCCATGAGAAGTCAACTCCAGGTGGAAGATTCTCGCCAGGTTCATACCAATAGAGGTACTTGGTTGAATCTGCAAGTCTTCTTCCCACAAGGCGACTCTCTTAAGCTCCTATAGAGACTGTTTCAAAGGGTTGGACATTGCTTAAGAAACTATCTCTCTGGATTTGAGGCGGTTGGCAGTAGCTATCCGTCCAGAACATAGGAGACGCATGCAGTCGGCAGCAAGGTATCTGCCTCCTGTTCGTGGTTCCTCAATTCATCTGGTTCCTCAATTCATCTAAATTTCATTTCTAGGTTCTTTCTTGTTTTGCATGATGCTACTTTGCATTTTGGTCTGTCTCTTATTTTGCTGCACTATTGGTTTATCTTGCTGATATTGTCCTTTGAATAGCTTGCTTGGCTTCCTATTTCTGTTCTATTTAGTTGCTTTCTTTGGCTAGTTATTGTTCTTGTTACCTGCTTCTTCTAGTTCTTTCTCCTAATGCTATTTCTAAGTTTCTTTCGTGTTTGTGGTTTGCCTTGGCGTTTTGGGCTTGTTTTTTATCTGCTACACTATTTGTTTATCTGCTGCACCATGTTCTTGTTAGCTTGCTTGCTTCCTATTTTTTCTAGTTTGTCTTTTTTAAGTTCGTTCTAGTTGGGGATGCTGACTCTTGGGGTTTTCTCTCCATCATCTGTGCACACTTGCCTTTATCTTGCTGCTCAGTTGCTTGCTTTGCCTTACTTGGCCTTCCATGCTTAACCACATAATAGGCAAGAAAATACGAAAGATTTTTTTGTTAGAAACTCTCTGAAAAAATCAGAATGTTTGTCAATGGTGGCATTGTCAGCCTTGTTTATGGTATATTCGAACTAATATTTGCATGTTTACCAACTCAATCACATCGATTTTTATTTGAACTTCATCATCCAGCAGTACACGACAAGAAGTATGCAATACTGTAGTAAAATTCAAAAAGTAATGTAAACCAAACAGTTAAGTGGCAGAAAAACCTAACATTTCAACCTAAATATTTAACTATAACATGGTTGATGGTGGCCATTTTAGCTCAAATGGCACCATTTTGAACAGAGAAATAAGCTGACAAAGCGAATATATCATTCCATTACGTTTAAATGATACATGTATTCTAGGTCCTTCTGGTAGGTTTACTAGCATTTGGTGAAAAGGACATTTTAAACACAATTATTAAAAATTATGAAGGGCATAGCGGCCATTTGAACTAAATGGCAGCCATTTTGAACAGAAATAGCTGAAAAACTCGAATATAATTCTGATGTTTTATGATGTATGCTAGCTTCATCTGGTAAGTTTACTAGCAATTTATGAATAGACATTTTAACCCAATAATTAAACAGTGTAAATGGTATGGCGGCCATTTTGTGCTACAACGGCACCATTTTTTAAGGTGCAAATAGCTTGAAAAAACATCGAATACCCCCACGGTATTCCCAGTTGGCCATAAAACACTGCATATTTATTTCTTATGATCATTAAGAGTGGCGTTTGTAGTAAAATGCCAAGAAGCCCAATAAATGAATGCATTTATGCTGAATTTCCGTCCACTGCGGCATCTTGGATTTGAAGGTCTAAACTGTCTAGAAAACATGTTTTATTTGAATCTCACCCTTCAAAGTATAAATCAATTGAGGAAATGGCTTTTAACACCAAAATTGAACGAACACCATTTTGTCGACATATGGCTGTTGTACTATAAATCCCTATTCTTAACACCTAAAACCACTGACTTAACACTCTATTTTAGCCCACTAAGCGTTAGTACTTAGGCAATTTTAGCATGATCATGTCTTTGTGGTTCTTGAACTTCTTGAATATTTTAATGCCTAAGTAATGATATGTGTTTGATAGTCACATGTATCGCAAATTGCCATGCATTATGGGATTGGTTCAAAACACCTTTCTCTAGTCCAAACGTTTGCTTCTCTCTTTAAACAACACTGTGTTACGATTCTTTACACACCCTTACTCATTCCTTAGTTTCTGAGAAGGTGGATTTTGAGAGCAAATTGTCCATCAGTACATGTCATGATTTTGCCCTCTTTGGGGGCTGTAATTTTCAGCCACAGATCTAAGTTCCATGAAACTTCCTCCCATACTTCCATCCTATGGGGGGTTTTATTTTCCTTTCTTAGGAAATCACTCATTTTGACAAAAATGAACAACTACCACAAAGGTAGATTTTCCTTATCTAATCATTAACTTTAGCCCTGGAAAGCTGAGCCTTGAAATAAAACACTAAAATTTCAGGCATTTAAGCCAGTTTTAAGGCAAAAAGGACGAAAAAATGCTGAAAGTCAAGCACTGAACCCACTTGTAAGTTTCCGGTCTGCAATTTTGAATCCGGTTAGATGGAAAAATCAAACAAGCCCATATGTGTGGTTCATAGTGTGTTGGGTTGGTTGTAGGGTGTATCTTTTATTTGGGGAGGGGTAGGTTCTTGGTTGCAGTAAATAAAAATTCTCCATGCAAATTTCTTTGAATGGTATATAAACCTTGGCTTCAAGCATGAAAATATTTTCAAGGGTTTGAGACAAAGACTAATCACACAAATCCATGAATTCCATAGAAGAAACCTTGTAAAGTTGGGGGGGGTGTATAGGACCCGTGTCAAGCAGAAAGGCTGCCCTCTAGTGTCCTATATCATAGCCAGAAAAGGCAGGGTATTCTGCTAGCATTCCTCAATTATATAATATAATCAAAGTAGGTAAAAAATCAGGTAGTTCTCTCTGCTCATATTAACATTTTAATATGATACCCAAAAACAAGTACTTAACGTGTATCTTTCTGTATTCTATCCCAGTTACAGTTTGGGTAAAACGATTTGAATATAAGCACTTTACACTGGCTTGGTCATGGATGTATACTTCATTATTTCCTCTTACCTATCATGACATACTCTGCTTGAAGCCCTTGCCAGCTCAATGTCCACTTCAGATGACAATGAATTTGTAACCCAGAAACATGAACCTCCCATGACATGCATAGTATTATAAATCCCATTTGTGTCAGTCTAATACATCAAAAAATAAGCTAAATTCAAATCAATCCCAAGATAGGCCAAATAATACTTTATTTTGGATTAAAACTGATTTTTCACAAGGCCAACCAGTTTTAAATTCAGCGGGTAACTTGGATTTCTTCTTAAATGAACAGTGAACATGCACATTTTCATGCTGCACTAAATTTCTGTACTTTATGGCACACCACAAAGCTAGTGCAAATTCAACAAAACCCTAAAATAATCGGCGAATAGGCTAATGTCAAAAAATGCAAAAAAAAAATCAAAAACAAGTGGAAATGGTTTAAAGCGACAACGTGCAAATAAGCAATTGCACGAAAATGAACACATTTACAGTAAATACCAGTCAGTAATTTGGTTTCAGTCTGTTGTATGCCTATGCATTGGTTTGGCCTAACTTGAATCTTGTGTATACAAAATCCTCTGGATTTTTTTTGATGCACAGCAAAAGAATGTACAAACAAGCTGCCTTGATTAAACTGAACCTATCACAGTAACTCTACAATATAGAACCCCTGACGACTACTATTTTTCTTACAGTAGCTCTGATTGGCTTGTTACATGCTACAGTGGGATATACCCCTTAAACCAGGGGTTCTCAATAGGCGGCCCGCCAACCATTGATTTTTGGCCCTCGACTTGCTCAAAAATATAAAGGAAAACATAAGAAATTCAGGTGTATTTGGCCCTCAAGTAGGGAACTCTCAAGTACGTTTGGCATTCTCTGGCCCTTCTGCTAAAATAATTGAGAACCCCTGCCTTAAACCTATAAAGAGTACAACTATATCATGTGAAAGAGAAGAACTATACTATATCATATGATAGAGTACAACTATATTTTATCATATGATAGAGTACAACTACTATATCATGTGATAGCATACAACTATATCATGTGATAATTTCAACCAAATAGATATAAAAAAGAGTTTAACACAGAGTTCTAATGAGTCTTGACTTATGAGACTTCAAAATTGACAATAATTCATGTAAATAGTTCTATCCCCCATTCAATGTGCATTGACTCAACTTGTCTCAATCCAAAATATATAAAAATGACTTGACTCGATTACAAATTTGCATGACTCATTACAACTCTTGATTTAAGAGGTAATTAACAGATAGCAAGGCTAACCGTGATAGATTCAACATCAAAACACCTTGGTATGGCTGACTGACTGTGAATGGATTCTATTCAAATGCATACCATGTTATGTGTATGAAGGAGAAGAAAGACGATATATATTGTTGTGGTTCCCTCACACTTTGTTACATTTTTATAAAGAGTTTACATTTTTTTCAAAGGGAAATCAAATGCGGGTATTCTCACGGGGCAGTCCCCTAACTTTAACCTGAGTTTAAACCAAAGATAGTCCTGCATGAGTGGAACTTTTTTCTTTTATCATACTCTGAAAGTGGATGTAGGAAGTGAAAAAAATCCTCATGGATGGGTCACAACGGCCAATTCATAAACTTCTCACCTGTTGAATCACACTCTCTAAGTATGTTGAAAGAAAAAAGGTCCATTCATGTTGGACTAACCCTGGTTTACACCCAGGTTTGAAGTTTAAACTTGGTTTAAGAATGCAGTCACAGAGCCTAAACTGGTTCAGCTGCTGTATTGGCAATCACAACTGAAGTACACTTTTGTAGAAAATACAACTTACTACCGTCACTATATTTTTAACTCTAAAAAAAATGAATTTGCCGAGACTGACTAATAGTGGATCAACATGATTTTTTTTCCTTGGAAATCAAACAAGCGCTGTTATAACACTGGAAATGTTTGTGCTTAACATATTTACATTAGGACACTTTTATGCATACTTAAAATAAGAGGGTTTTGACATGCTGGAAAAATGGCAACATTTAAAACACTGCTTGTGAGAGCTTGCTTCCTAATTTAAAAAAGGTCAATGATAATGCTTAAATGAGGTGAGACAATATTACCTCTCAAAGCTTACACTCAAGATCGGGCATATTTGTACTTCTTTACACTTGACTGTGGGACATTAAAGTTACAATAAGTGATACATGTATGTAATCAATAGTACATTTTGTTGTCGCACATCGGTAATCTGGGACTGTATTAAGTCATTTCTATTTTAACACTCATTTCAAATGTTACCTACCACAAAATGTTATTGGGTTGTTGTTAGAGAGGGTTACTTGACATTTCTAACGTCTCTTATTCACATCTGACATTCCAAGGTGGCGCTCAGTTTTACTCCTCTTACTGGGCAATGATTGCTTATCACAGAATTACGTTTCTTGACCGGGATTACGAACTACATGAGTGATTTAAATTGACATTGTAGTACAATAAAAATCCAACCTTTTGAAACATTTAAATTAATGACCTTTTTGTATTGTATCAACAATGGGCAACAAAATATCCTAGCAGGTCATGTCTGTTTTGACAGCTTTAACCACAGAAACTTTCAATCAATACTAGGGAATATTTAAGAGTTGATGATCTAGAAGCATGACTAAAAGAACCAACAAGCAACACACAAAACAAGGCCACTGATACCATGTTAGTGTTTACTGTTTAAACTGGCCTGCTTTGCTCAATAAGTAATATTTGTAACATGTTAAATCCATGTTTACTTTTAATCCATTTGACAACCATGACTTTGTGCTCCACATGCCTGCGTTGTTCTGAAGTTATCTTAAATATTATCAAATGGCTTACAAGGGATAATGTTATTTTTAGCAATTGTACTGGCCATCAAAATTAGAAAAAGCAGTTTGCATTAACAAAGAAGTCACGGACAAGCAATTTGGCAAATGTGAATGTGACAGGAACGGACTCAATTCTCATTTGGTTCCACAGACCCATGATCTAACGATCTATCTTGTGTGCTGTGAGAGATTAAAAGGCAAAAAACAAAAGTCCTCCAGAAACTAGAGTAAACAAAGCAGACCTTATTGAGCTTCATTCTGAAAAAAGAATGCAATTTTATATTAATCTATGGCACTGTAAATTGAAAGCATTTGACAACACAGTGTGAGTGCAACAAGTGGTCGTAGTACAATAGCTGCCCTTTGTCAAAAAATCCGCATCAAACATACTCTTATGCAAGTCGGGGTCATTGCACTTGAAAGGTTCTCAACAGCGACACGACCATTTCAAGAGCCATGACTCAAGGAAGAAAACCTGAGAGTTATCCTAAACATGGCAGCACACATATCAAATTGGCACTATTACACTTACGACCCTCCTCGCAATCACACAACAATATAGGAATAAATTGTACCATGATTTCATTTCTTGTTATAAACACTGGTGAAAAACTTGTTGGGATTTTTTTTTTCACAAAATCAACTTGTAACTTGTTAATAAGATATGCATAACACACGAAAGGAGTTTAGAAAACAAAAACGGAATTCCCACAATGCCACGATAACATTTTAATAAGTCTATAATAATTTGATATAGAATATAATAATACATATATGCAACAGAATGAATGGGAAAGAGAACACCAGGGCTTTGTTGCAAAAAAGAAAACAAATATTCATCAAGTAAATTCCAGAAAGTTGTTCTCTACAATGGCTTTGCTTGAAGGAACCAGAGTAATATCCAGACGTCCATATGAGTAAGCCCAGGGATATAAGTGGGCATATCATTAATTCCTTGAAAAATGATCCAGCCCTTGTCCAGCGGCTAAACGCTTGCGCTCAATGCTAGACTTTTATGCGGGAATTGTCCACACAAATAGCTACAGGAGTTAAAGGGGTATATCCACCACAACAAAAATTTGGGTATGTTTTTTATGCTGAAATAGCATCACCCAAGTTTATAATGTAAAAAAAAAAATACATTTCCATAATTTTTTTATTATGGCCAAATTTTTGGAATTTCAGACATTTCCAGAAGTCTTACATCCCTGTAAACCACTGAAATAACCCTCTCCACAGGATTGACAGATCCCAGGTGACGGAGAATCATCCACGAGATCAATTTTTGTAACCACTATAATCGCGGCCATAATCCCTTGGGACTGTTTTGCGTCAAAGTACATGCGTGTACATGTACTGTTGCTATGTTTGCTATGCTCCCATCTATTTCCCTTACACATTGTCATAATGAGCAAACATTCTCAGAAATGAATTCTCATGACACCAAAATAAAATGGCACTAAACATTCAAAATACAAGATATAAAAGGGCGTGCAAATAATCCTTTGAGAGATTTATCTGGGCATGCAACTAATTTGCAAGTATGACCAATTTTATATGAAAAAAGTGTTTTTTTCAACAAATTTTGCTACAAAGATATCTCGAGGCGGCTTCCTGAGAGAACAGACAAAACGTAACACCAAATGTTCCCTGCTGATTTAGTTTTGGTAAAACTAAACAGCTCATGATACCAAACTGCAAACAGGCAAGTCACCGAAGATGGGACAAGCTTCTGGAATTCACTTGAAATTTGATATAAAAGTCTCCCATCATATAAGTCTGTGTATATTACTGTGCTACTTAATGAATATCCATGATTGTCACTGACTTGATACTATAAACTACCTCACTCCCAATACACACACATACAGTCATGTAGCGCTTCACAGTTTGGGGCACCACACATGGTACCCAGAAACTGCAGTAGACGGTTCTTTCTCCATTTGCCAAGGCAATGCACAGAACTTGCTCTGAGGAATGAGGCTATTAGTTTGTAGTCTATCGTGCCAGTAGTATTTCACCCATCATCCATTATACAATTTCTTTCTACTTAATTACCTAACATTATTTTAGTTATTCAATTTGCTGATAAGGATGCATTTTTTTAATATACATAAATTGAAAGACTAAATACAAAAGTTGACCACACCTACAGTTTTACTGTAGTTCAATAATAATTCACTCTTTATGGGTGCCAGACCCATATAAAAACACCCTTCAATTTGGGCATTAAAAGTTCAATTTGGCAAAACTTGCTCCTCTGCTGAAGTATTGCCATCACAGTTTGCAGGACGGCCCACGGCCACTTAGTAGATATTTGCGTGGTTGCTATGGCTACCACTATATCTTGGATGCTAACTATAACTAACTAAAATACAATGCTTATTTTCAGGCAAAAAGGTCTGATATTACAATGTTACTGTGAACTCGGTACAAGAGGTCCATTGCTGTGTATATTCCCATCACCTTTAGGGTAATAATTTGGCACACACAAGGGTGCACCAGACAATAAACTGTGCTGTTAAATTAGACAAATTAAGTTAAAGTGCCCTTTTAGTAGTGTATAAAGGAACTTCTTACATTGTATATAGAGTACAACATTAAAAATGTAATCCTAGGATGAGTTTGGGTGCTATAAACAAGGTATGTTGGGTTTTTGGAAAGAAATCATCAAAATAATCAACATGAACAGCATTTATGTCAAATAAAATCTTGTAAACCAGCCAATTCAAATCAAATCCATGCTTAGTGGACAAACAAATTAAAGCATGGGAATTAACTTCTTGATTTTCTGTTCAAAGTCATTCACTAAAGTGGTAGCTTGGGTTTGTCAGTTGCTTTAACAGCTGGTGTTGATTTTTCTAAAATAAGGGCACAATGGAACTATTTTAGTTGCTGTGATGAGTCCTGCTATACACATTAATAGCACGTTTACACTAGACAAAAGTCGAATTGAATTCGATATTATTTTTGAATTACGACTGAGGATAAGCATAAATTAATTCGAGTAGTACGTGTTTACACTGAAAGCGGATTTCCGAATTTGCTTTCAGAAAACAATTACGTCAGTTGGTGCTCTTATTTATCGAGAATTTTTTTTCCCGGTTCAACAAAGATTTCGCGCGATCTTCAACATGGCGCCCTGACTCTAAATTTGGCTTTCACTCGGCGACTGTGATTAGCTTTTTTTGTGAAATTAGGCCTAAATATGATCAAAACTAACGGCAAAACTAGGGAGAAAACGAAGACAACAACGCCAAAGTCCGAACTCTTTGGAATGACCGTGCTACCTTCGTGCTCAGTTGTTTAGAAGTCTTGCATTGCTTGGCGATAAGCCCGTAAATGCGCAGAGGCGGGTCACTTAATACGACCAGTAGACAGAAATCGATTACGTGTTCGTTTATACTGCAAAAATTTTGAATTCAATGACGACTTATTCGAATTCACTCAAAAGTAAGTTGCTAAAAAGCCAACTTACGAATTCGACTTTTTGAAGTGGTATCGATTACGACTGCGCGTGTTTACACTTCAGGAAAAAGTGAAATCGATGACGACTCAATCAAATTCACTTCGACTTTTGGCCCAGTGTAAACGGGGCTTAAATCAGTGCACCATTTTATGTTAACAAGTACAAGATCAAACTTTAAAAAAAGCAAGGTAAACTTGCATATCCTCTGGTTGCCTCGTATCCAGATGGACAACATGTCACACACCCTAATCCAGTGCGGATAAAAGGATTACGGTATCAATCATTCCTTCACTACAGGAATCCAGCCATTTAGTAGACTTAGGACTGCAGCCCATGACCAACTATGGGAGTTACAACTGGTGACAAGTATCTATATCACCCCTCGCTAAATCAATGGATCAACGACGGAAACGCAACACCAAATTATGGCACCCAACTCATCCAAACATAAAACAGGCATGTTTGTATGACAAGTGAAATAAATACACCTCAGCTCTCAGCTTTGCTTACAGTTTCAAGCTGGGGTTGATGCAGAAATGTAAATAAGAATATTTAGGGTAGGGTGGGTTACTAAGTGTCCCTTTTTAGTTCAATATTCCTGATTGAATGTCACTGCTTACAATGTGCATAATAATTAGGTGTAAAGTAATAAGGGTAATATACGTTAATGATGGATTGAATCAGGTATGCAGTGATATATTAAAGGTGCAACGAGAGATTTTGAAGCTTCCAAATATTGTGTCATAATAGCAATTTCATATAGAATAGATGCTCAATAGATTTCTTACCTTGTATTTGGCTACAGAAATGTCTTAAAAGAGAGAAAAAAACAAGATTTTGATTTGCTTAATTTCAATAAGATAACAAACATAGCTGAATTTCATATTTGCTCCTATACAAAATTAAAAATTTCACAATTTTGACCAAAGAAATATACTCCCCGCCTAAAAAAATCCGAAGGATATAAATTACTGTATTAAAAAGGTATGTAGGTATGTAGGTGAATTATAATAATAAATGCCAGGAGCGTTGTTCGCGTAATGTGTTTGCTTATTGACCTGTGTCCGTAATGCATTGATAACGAAGCATGATGTGGAAGTTGAGAGATTTACACGGAGGACATACTAGGTGTTACGCGAGTTAAATTACGCCATTTCAACATCGTTCGGATTTTTAGGCGGGGAGTATATTTTTCAGCTTAATCCTTACAGATGGGGATATTTTGATGGAAAGATCAAGGCAAAAATCAGTCTTTTCGGTTGGTTTAGTAACACCTCATATATGAAATCTCTCGTTGCACCTTTAAGCTGTGCCAACATTGCATTACAACTTGTGCTCTATCCAATTGCGCTATGCCAAGAGATCTGTACCAGTTTGCCCATTATTATTTTTATCACCACTGTTCTGTGTTTAATGGTGGCTTCACTGGCACCGACTCTGTACAAGCAATGAAATGATCCCTGATTGAAAATACAACAATTAATTGTCGTATTTTGCAATTTACAACATCCATTTACACACATTTTTAAAAGTCTCAAAATGGGACTTGTATCAGAAAGAGTTGGCATTATTTTACACATTTGTTTCCTCAAATCGTTACAAAAGTGGGGCACGATACTGCTCGGTAAGTCCGTATTGAGACAATTACAGCACAGTGGCGATTATATTGAGTTATGCATGAGATCAAAATATATCAGTTGAATAATCAGAAAACCCACACCTATACAGCCAAATGTACAAATGCTGCAGAAAATAAACATGATCATAATAACAAAATGATACAAATCAAATCATTGACATCAGACACTCTGTGTACAGGTTAAGACAGTACTTATGAGTAACAGTGTTGGTTTCACATTAATTGTGAAAATGAAACGAAGTACTTAACAGAGAATTATACAGTCAGTGGCTGCTTAAAATCAAAAGGACCTTATTAATATACTAGGTGAATCAAGGTAATGACATGGATGACACTTTTTGTCGTTTGAAAGTAGTAATGACAATTAGTGCCCGTGAATTTACCATCCTCAACCACTGAGTAGCGCCCTCCTTGGCGCTTAGTAGAATGTCCTGTGTAGTGTCGAGGAATCTACGCATAAGCTAATGATCTAATTCCATTAAGGTAAGTGCGCCTGTCTATTCTTCAATGGGAGTTGTCATGCTGGCGTCCGATTCAGCGGGGAGTTCAGAAAAGTCGGCCTCGGGGTAGGCCGCGGGGTCGTCTTCGGGAACTTCGGGAGGTGGGAAGAACTCCATTTCTCCAAATAGCTCTGGGGCGTCCTGTATACATGTAATGACAACATTTTGCAGAGGAGCGTGGTTGGCCATGTCTTCTAGACTCTTGTATTGAGGCTGCAGTAGAGTTGGCCACCAACATGTGGACAGGTTCTCAGCTGTCATCTTGTTCACTTCACAGTGTTGCATAATTCTGCAGAAAAGAAGATGGGAATCAACAAATTTGAGTTACAGCTAAACAGTTTTGTAATATACAAATACTACATGGTTAGAATATACCATAATATTATTATGGTACTATTTAAGTTATTGTAAACTGCCTCGAGACCCTGTTGGGTTAAGGGCGCTAGATAAGAGTTTGATATTAGAGGGAAATAAGGCGCACTATTTTCCCGAGGTACACATGCCTATGGGCCTATCACTCCTCACTGTGACTCTGGGGACGATGTTGTAGGAAGATAGTCTGATTTATTTCCCAACCGAAATAGCACGTTTAATTCAAATCAGCCATAGAACTAGCATGATTATGTTCATGAATATTCATGAGGTGTAATAACTTCAAATATGGATTTCTTGAAAAATTGTTCTTTTAATCACTGACCAAAGAAACAGAAATGGCTTATGAAGTGCTTAAGCTAAAGAAAGAACATACAATTCTTCCATGTATGTGACATAATGGACCACCCCTACAGGAGATAAAGTGTCAGTGACTAGTTTGATGTCACAATTTCCACAAGGCAGCAAAGCTGTCAATTTGCATACACACAGTGTAGAATAGCCAAAGAGTTCGGAATAGCTGATTTTCATACTTTTTTTTACTCTAAATAATGGCAAATCACAAGTCTTATTAGTTTTAGTGCCATAGTTTGAGCAAGTAAAAATCACAAAATATCCATCATCTGTCCAATATCCAGTACTTTAAGTTTTATAGTTCCAATTAAATACTATTAGGTCGTGTTCACACTGTAGCTAATTTCACCCACGACCCGGGTTGAACCTGGGTTAACCCGGGTCGCAAGTGTAGTGTGAACAGAAAAAAAGGATTAAAAGACCAACCCGGATCGAAAATGTCAACCCTGGGAAGTGAAGGGTTTAACCCTTGTCCGACCGCATTCAATAGTGAAGTAGATAAGTCATAATTTTCACCAAGATCGTGCACTTCTGGACAAAAGCATGAAACTTGGCACAAACCTTCCTTGGGGTATGTAAAGCAATTTCAGAAGGGGTGCCCAAAAATTCGACCACAATAATGACGTCATAGGCCACGCCCCTTTTTTATACCTATTTCGTAGTAATGTTAAAATAATTACTCTCAATAATCATATCAAGTTTGGTATCAAATTAAAGCTTGAGACATGTAGAGTGCTAAAATGATCTAAATTTTTTTTTTTTTTTTTTTTTTCTGTCCAATATCCAGTACTTTAAGTTTTATAGTTCCAATTAAATACTATTAGGTCGTGTTCACACTGTAGCTAATTTCACCCACGACCCGGGTTGAACCTGGGTTAACCCGGGTCGCAAGTGTAGTGTGAACAGAAAAAAAGGATTAAAAGACCAACCCGGATCGAAAATGTCAACCCTGGGAAGTGAAGGGTTTAACCCTTGTCCGACCGCATTCAACATGGGTCGAGCGTAGTGTGAACAGAAAACTGTTTCGACCCGGGTTACCGGAAGTAGGTAACCCCCACTGCGTCTTATCTTTAGCTACCGAGTACAGTGAAAACAGCATCGCTGCACTCAGCGTTAGCGACAACATCAGCTCCTGGTATCGACTGAAAAGCATGTTGATCATTGCCAGCCTTATGCCAGCCAACTTTCTACGGCTTCTGGCGCACTGTTGCCGATGTTTTCGGCGATATTTCATCACCAAGCACTGTCGCTTGTTGTTCTCCACATCGGCCACGTTGAGTAAGCAGCAACCTAGGTCACAGGTCATTCGTACGAAAACGTTCACTGATTGCCAATCTGGGTCAACCCGGGTCGTTTTTCCCCCGATTTGTTGCGCTAGTGTGAACAGAACTGATCAAAGCTTATCATCCCGGGTTGACCCGTGTTAACCCGGGTCATGTGTCAGAAACCATAATATGAACATGCCCTCAGAAAGAAGACACTCCAAGCTATCCTGTGGTACCAAATCGATAAGTTCTGGATGTCTATTAAAGGAAATCCATGGGGTTAGTAACCCCTCCCCCACCTTTTCAAGTCTTATGTTACAAAAATGGCTGAGGTAGACAAGGGTTAATAATAATTCTTCTGAAAGATGTCCACTTACCTATTGAGATGTAGCATCATAAAGGAGAAGACATTACGATTAACCTCAGGTAATTTATTCATTAGTTCTGGTAATGCACTACGGAAGTTTTCACTTCCTACAACTGTAAAT
>JAMKCH010058825.1:0-17380 GCA_023653785.1 Ophioderma brevispina | reverse complement strand
TAAAGATTTATTTTATGTAATTATTTTTATCATTTAAAGGAGAATTTTCTCATTATTATTATATTTTTGTGAGTAATGTTAATGGAGTGTGGAAAATATTTGAAGACGTGTAGTGTTGAGAGAATTTTACCGTTGTGATGAACTATTTTGTATTCTTAAGATATTTGTGGAGGATTTAAAACTGGTTAGTTTCTGATAAATTGTAAACTTAGGTATCCAGGCACACCTTCTGTTTCATTCTAGTGTCATATACGACAGGACTAGGTATGCGGTAATAGACTATTGGTCGATTATTATGTGGATGGGGAAGTGATTCATACTTAACGATTTGTAGGATGTACTTTTTGGAGTTTGTGTGCGGGGATCTCGAAATGTAAGTATTTTTAGTTTTTGTGTATAGGCCTATTTGATGTACTCACATCATGGTATGGGTTAAGGTGTCTCGGGGGATGATTTGAGGGAAATTGATTGATCGAGCGGAGAGGCTATAGTCCCCTGTTCCGTGATGTGACTGCTTTCGTATTCGCCGTCGCGGTGGCGTTGCACCGGAGAGTCGTTCACCGAGCACCCTGTCCATTCAAAGTGTTGTATTATTTAAAACCCGTTGCGATAGATAATGTATGATAGCGTCGCAAAGAGGAAATTGATTGTTGTATTCGCTTGTTATCTAGTAATTGCTATGCCATCATTGCGAGTGTGTTTTTTTGCATCTGTTATGTAATTGCACAAGGTGCTGAGAGCGACTCTCTTGGTATTCGTGTGTATGACATGATCGCGTATTCTATCACGGGCATACACACACGTCATGACATACATACGAGACCCACATCCACCATTTATTTTTCAGTGTCCTCCCATAATGATTTCCCTCCCGATGGTGGTTCATGGTTTGTGGACGTGCGATTAGTTGGATTGGACCGAATGTTACGTAAAGCCGTGTTTTAAAGTTAAAGTAGACCTGGGTAGAGGGGGGCGGGAGGAGGTATTTTTCCAATACCATTACCACACCCATTGCAGTTTAACATAACAAATTGTGTCCCGCTGATGGGTGCCTGGATATTGAGGTAAGGTGAGACATACACGCGATACGGCGATTGAAATAGACGCTACAATATCCCGCGATACGCGATTGAAATAGAAGCAACAATATCACTCCGACGATAGAGGCGCGTTGAATAGACGCTACAAATCCTCTGATACGCGATTGAATAGACGCAACATATCCCGCGATACGCGATTGCAAATAAAGTGAAAATAATAACTCGTAATAAACAACCCCAAACTATGTGCGCTCTCACGGCGACGGATAGCCACTTAGACTCATACACTCTCACGGCGACGGAGAGGCAATCAAATACACACTCTCACGGCGACGGAGAGTCTATCAAACACCCCCCCTCATACCTTCACGGCGACGGCGAGTGGCATCAAATACCCACTCTACGGGAACGGAGGTTGCTATAAACACCACTCTCACGGCGAACGGAGAGTGCACTAAACTATGTCTCTCTCACGCGACGGAGAGCACTCAACTCATACCCTCCTCACGTCGACGGAGAGTCCAATCAAATACACACTCTCACGGCGAACCGGAAGAGTGCAATCACAACGTTATGCCTCACGCGACGGAAGGAGCCACTCAAATACAATCTCTCACGGCGACGGAGATTGCAATCAAATACACACTCTCTACGGCGACTGAGATTGCAAATCAAAAACTTATGCTCCACGGTGACGGAGAGTGCAATCAACTACACACTCTCACGGCGACGGAGAGTGCAATCACACTATGTACACTCTCACGGCGACGGAAGGTGCTATCAAACACTCACTCTCACTGCGACGGAGATGCAATTTAACTATGTGCGCTCTCAACGCGACGAGAGCCACTCACCTCATACACTCTCACGGCGCTGAGAGTCCAATCAAATACACACTCTCACGGTGACGGAGAGTGCAATCAAAACTTCTGCTCTCACGGCCGACGGAGAGCCACTCAATACAACACTCTCACGGCGACTGAGTGTGCAATCAAATACACGCACTCTCACGGCGACGGGAGTGCAATCAAACTATGTCTCTCACGGCGACGAGAGCCACTCAACTACACACTCTCACGGCGACGGAGATTGCAATCAAATACACACTCTCACGGCGAAGGAGGTGCTATCAAACACTCAACTCTCACGGCGACGGAGAGTCATTCAAGCCTAGGTGCGCTCTCAAGGCGACGGAGAGCCACTCCAACAACTCATACACTCTCACGGCGACGGCGAGTCCATCAAATACACCCTCTCACGTCTGACTGAGAGTGCACAAACTTACGCTCACACGGCGACGGAGAGGCCACTCAATACACACTCTCACGGCGACGGAGATTGCAATCCCAATTACACACTCTCACGGCGACGGAGAGTGCATCCAAACACTTTGTGCAGCTCACGGCGACGGAGAGTACCATCAAACACACTCCACGGGCGACGGAGAGTGCAATCAAAACTTATGTTCTGCACGCGACGGAGAGCCACTCAATACACACTCTACGGCGACGGAAGTGCAATTAAACTACGTGCGCTCTCACTGCGAACGGAGGGCCACTCAACTCATACACTCTCACGGCGACGGACGGTTCATCACCCACACACTCTTACGGCGACGGAGAGTGCAATTAAACTGTGCGCTCTCACGGCGACGGAGAGCCATTCAACTCATACACTCTCACCGCGACGGAGGGTGGGTGGATCATCAACTACACACTCTCACGGCGACGGAGAGTTCTATCACACACTCACTCTCACAGGCGACGGAGAGTTCTATCAAACACTAACTCTCACGGCGACGGAGAGCGCAATTAATATATGTGCGCTTTCACGGCGACGGAGAGTTTCAACCCCAACAACCCCCCGAAAATTGGGGTGGGCCAAACTCAATGGCGACGGAGCTGCTTTCACTACACAACCCTCTCATGCGGCGGACGGTCACTTAACCCAAATATATACACACGCTAACGGCAACATAGGTAAAAACAAATACTTCTTGGTGCGGTATGTCTCACAAAGGGTAAACTATGAATTTTTGGCCTAACTGGCCATGTATGTAAATAAGTTATGCAAATTGTAGTGATGCCTTATAATGCCAATCCATTATCATGCTTATCACGACATGCTCCCCAGCGGGAGCGCGGGAGCCCTTGTCAAATTTTTCCAGGATTTAAAAACTAGAAATTTTCTGGCCTTGCAGGCCTATTGTGCCAAACGATGTGTACTTAGACTTTGATAAAAATGTCGTGGGTTAATGCATACAATGCATGGTAACATGTCTTGAGATACATTAACGAAGCCGGCAGTGCCTAAGTGGGGCCATGCTGCTCTGCCCCAAAATTTTCACTTGTTAAAATGTAACCATGTTGACTGTAGGGTCTTTATTGTCAATTTTGAATAAGATTGTAGTATGGGAGGGTAAGGCCGTATTTAAGTGACGATATAATATAAATAAAAACCATGTTTACTACTCGCACAGCTTTCTTATTCATTCACAAACCACAAGGTACATGTCGCAGCTAATTGTAGAATATCCGCAACAAACCACCAAGTACACGTCACAGATTGTAGTGCGAATTGTTATAGTATAGCTGAAGTTTAAAAAGTTGTGTCATCCTGTGCTTCTTAAAGTGTAAGAACGCGGCGTTCTATGCTGGCCTCCGCAACTTACCCATGCTATAATTGCATCCATATAGGAGGTGGCGGCACCAACATATCGAATACAAGGGGCGCCCGCTACGCGTTTCAAAGTTTGCGTGTCCAAGATAAGACTAGAGCAAGTCCCCTTTAGTAGCGACACAATATTGGCTAGTGTTTCATAGAAGACTCGGATTCATAATTATAAAAAAAATAAAGATACTCTTGGATAAGGTTCATTTAGTCACAGTAAGCTGTTGAGGAGATTACATCTCTTCACATGAAGCTTTGGGCACCTATCTTGTGATTGGTTCAAAATACATTCCCACCTAGATGGGAGAGTAAGGAAGTTTCCTGTAATTTATCATGAGAACCATCCATAATGGTAACTTAAGTTTACCATTGTGGGGGTCCCTATAGGACCCCCAACATTTGTTTTTTACGCGTTACGCTGCCGCTCACCCCTCCCCCCCCCTCCCCCCCAGCCATAACGGGAGTGAAAAACCCTTGGGCAATTAAGTGCTAATTAAACCAGTGGCGCCGTCTAAAATTGGGATTTCCTTGGCCCCCTCCCCCTGGGCACTCGTTTGGTTTTTATGTATTAACAGCGAAAATAATGGGTTTGAAACGATCGAAATAAATACCGGGGACATCATCATGGCGTTGAATTCCGCGCAGGAAGATTCAGCAATAAAGGTGATATGTATCGCTTTTGCATCTTCCTGGTGACTCGCAGAGGTCTAAAAACGATGAAGTAATATTTACTATTATGAAATATTAACAGCAGTAGCAGAGCTGAAACCAATGAGTAATACAAATGAATAACGCTTGTGTGTGTGGCAGATCTGAATGGTTGCTGAATTTGGAACATGCAGGCCGACGTTTTTTCGAGATTCGAATCATCATTCAATGCATTGCGGCTTAGCGGGTTTGACCTGTCATCTCGTGTTGCAGAAATAACTCCCACAGGAAATGCGAACGAAGTGTTTTTCCAAAAGTGGTCAAACAGCTTGTGGTCCGACCACTGCCCATGGACGTCACAAAGAGCGGGTCATTTGAAATTTCCATTTAGCTTGATTAGCGTTAATTAGTTCGGGACCCCCTCTGCACACGTGTGAGATGGACACTGTGCACGTTTATCTGGTGGACAATCAGATTTCCTCCCATAAACATTGCAAATTTTGCAGAAAACCAGGTAACCTTTGACTTCATTTAAACTGTGTTATGCTTTGGGGGCAGTGCTCTTTCTAATGACTCTCTTTCAAGTAAATAAAGGCAATTGGTAATTTTTATTTTTCTAGCTAACACTACACTAACTATAGCAGCATTACAGCCACTTCATTCCTGACTTCCGAATTTTGAAGACTCAAGATCTGTTGAAAAAATGCCGTGTTTTCGATAGTAGGTAGTTTTCCACCCTCATTCTGAAGTAGATTTCTCATGGTTTTGTCATGTATTATTGACAATAAGTAACTTAGCGATTTTTTTTAGTCGAAAACAAACGAACAAAAAGTCGCAAAAAACTGACCAATTGCCCATCATGTATTGCGGCATCCATATTTGATGATTTGCTGCCCCATTAGACGCCTCTGACCCGACACATGACCTTGTTCCAAAATATTCTTTTCGTTTCAGAAACAAATCCACCACAAACTATTTTATTCTTGAATGTGGAAACGAATAATTTTTATGACAGTTACTTTTTTTATACTGAACTATGGAAAAATAGTGAAAAAAATATTGTATAATCAAGAGTGTTGAACCATAACCAGTAGAGTCCTTCTGCTGAATCTCCGACACTTGGCCGTGTCTATTCTAAATGTATGTTTTTTCACAAACTTTAATGGTTCCAAGTCATTAGAGACATTCTTGAGATGGAATATAAGATAAATATGGAATTTCGTTATTGGAAATGCATATCAGTGAATTAGGCTAAAGGTTTTTGTTGTTGAAGATAATAGGTTGCAATTTGCATCAGTGATTGCAATGTTTTGGCATGGGATAATACACGGATCTTTAGAGTTTTCTTAAATTTTCTAAAACTTGGGGTGGGATTTTACTCGAGTATGACCATAATTGGGTCAGTACGGTAATTGCTGTATTGTATGTAATTCATCCTTTTCAACAATAATTTTAATTTTCCAAATTGATGAAGATATTTCAAAGGATTTGTTTTGTGAAAGTCCAATTTATCCCCAATCAAATTGCCCAGAACCATTTTGAGATTCATACTATGCAGTGCAAGGATTAACAGGGTGACTTCTTTGCCACGGCATTCAAATGCTGATGGGGCGAATAAGTTGAATGATAATGTAGGATTACTTTGGATAAATGAACCATATGAAATTTTTTATTTTTTGTTGCTTTAAATCTGCTCTGTATATCGTAGGGTTGTGAGAATCAGAAGGACGGACCGAATATCAGCACTAAAGAAAATATTAAGAATTTCTTTATTTGTATTCTGCTGTAATACTGCTTTGAGAATTGTGAGGTTAAGTAATTTTCTACTAAAGCAAATCTATTCATACTCAAAATGAAAGCTCATATATAGTATGTAAGCAAACCTTATATAAACTTTATAGTGTTAGTCCGTAATTCTGAAAACAAATTCTGGGCTACATGCGCGTAAACCCGGATCGTTTTCAGTGTGTGACGAAAACGCTGACAACGGAAATTGAAGACGCATTCAACATTACGCGCGCGTGCCATTTGTTGTTTTTTTTTCATAAATTATACGGCGACTATAGTAAACAAAACAATTTTGAATTATGAACAGCAGAAGTAAAAGAATTCTTTAATATTTCTCTTTAGTTGCTGGTTACTTCCTTTCTGAATTCTCAACCCTCGATATATTTTGGAAGTGTTACGGCATGCAAAATGAAGCAAGTTGGAAAAAAGCTTGTCCAATTGATTGCGACCCTCAAAACTCCCCATTAAATGGAACTATAAACAAAAGTATTGGTGTTAGAATCACGAAAGTGCACTGTAATTTTTAAGGAAGAGAAGAGATCCAGAAAATGAAATTTGGAGATGGATAGGGCATGCATATGTTAAAAAAGAATAGCAAAGATGGTATTTGGGTTGTGATTGTACAGGGGCAGTATCAATTAAAAACACAACAAAACTTATCCCCATTTTTTGGTAATTGTGTTATAAAATACTCAAAATGAGTAATGCCAGCTTAAAGGTGCATTTGTGACTTTTTCTACCACTTCTTTTTATCCATTGTTCACTACATCCTTGAGAAAAGCTTATTACAAAAATTTGAGTTGCCTCCAGATCTTGGCGGTTTTGTGTATGAGCAAATGCTTTGTTTCCACGGTCTCCAGAGGCACATGCTGTAATTTCTGTCCGTTTACGGACAGAAAATACAAAATTGCGATTTCTTACAGATACGAGCGACAGTGCATGTAAGATGTGGGTACACATGATTACATACTAAGGCTAACGCGTTCAGTGATCTGTAAAAATCTCAACTTTTTAACCACTTCAAATGAGGGTTTGTGTGCGATTCGAAGCGGTGCCGTTTTTTGAATTGTCGGTTCTGTGTAGCGTAAAACTAGTCGGAGTTTTCTGTCCGTTGCGCCGAAATTCCGCAAAATGTTCTAGAGGTTGTGGGTCCATTTGTGGTAGGGATTTATGTTTTTTAAATTTAGTGCCGGCCAGTGAGGTTGGGGAGGTTTTCGGTTTTTTCGGGCATTCTTTGGATGCCTCGCTGTCGTCTTTCTAACTGAATGCTATGGGGTATGTGTTGCACTTGATAACCGATGGGTATTGCGTGCGAAAATGAAAACGTGAGACTAACGTGGTCGGGACTTACCATATATACCAAGAGCTACCAGGGCCATCTAGGCAGGAACTGAGGTCAGACACGAAGGGAGTTTTTCATTTGACTGAGTGGATTTAGTGTAAACAGACCCGGTGTATGCGATGAAAGGTCGCCCGAGACGATTCTAGAGAAGCTGTTTAATTCAACAGAGAAAGTGAAAAGTGGTCTTCATCTACTACAACAGCAACAAAAGAATGTTGTAAAACTTGGCATATGATGAGACATAATTAAAACAATTTGATGATATTTACCAATCTGTAAAGCCGTCCGTTTTGCAATTCGATGACCGCCGCCGATTTTGTAGAACCAGCTCGGACTAAAAATAAACAATGTTTTGGCACACACTGCGCAAGTGCTTGTCTTTACACAACTGACATAATTAATTAGGTCGACCTTAGAGCAACCGGGCATGTGTCGGCCAAGCAGTAGGCACACTCGAGGATTAGGCCTATAGACGTAGTTTTAGCTTACGTTATGCTCGAGGTAATGTTTTGATTTTGATGTCAGGGTACTCAAAAACGTCGACCGAAATAGAGAACAAAACAAAATCAAGTGTAAAACTGGAAGGGGTCAACTTAATCCGCCCCAAAATAAGCCAGCAGAGGACAGATGGGATGTTTTGTGTACAGTGCTATTTTCGTTTAAAATTGATGCTATGAGTAAAATAGGGCCAAATTACCCAGTTTTGTTCAGCCGCCTGACTGACAATCGGCCTGATAGTATTGCTTCATGAAATTATTCCCATTACTTTTCTGTGAGCGAAAGCCTTGGCTAAAATCATTGCCGTTGTAGGTAAGAGCTGGCTAACACCCCATCTCATGCATCTCATTGCAGTTGTAATCAGATTTTGATCGTATTGACGGCTGTCCACATAATTTTATACAAAGATTTTTTTTTTTTTAAGACATTTGTAAAAAAAATCCTTTTAATTTTAAATCTGTTCATTTGCCCACCGAGACCTTTACTATATTTCATCCCGTGATTAATGGATTGTCCAAACAACATTTCGTCATAGTTAAATATGAAGAGTAAAACCAAACTACACAGTAAGATTGGGGGGGGGGGGAGGGATAGTGGGAAATGTATTTTTTTAATTATTTTTTTAAAAAATTACCAAACCTATGATTTGAATTGAAATAAACTAATGTTGTTATTAAACTAGGACTTGAAATATGATAAATATTAAAAAGAGAATGGGACAATTTAAAATAAAACCAAATTAAACAAATAACCAGGTGAACTATTTTTTAGTACAAAGGACTCTACTCCTTGGTCATAAAATGGTTAGGACCAAATTAGGTATGCAATGGAAATTCCCCAAGTTCGATAAACACGTGTTCCATCTACACTGTTCTGCATCGTAAGTTTTAGAAAAAGGGCCTGGCGATTTGTGTTATATGTGAGCTATATCAACATAATAGCCTCGACCGTATATCACGCGCCCCAGGTGTTTCTATTTGATTCACTGTAATTGCTGTTTCTATTTGTATTGACATTGTAATGCGTTGGTAAGACTGGTTGTAATTATTTTGCCCCCAGCACTCGCAATAATAGGTTTTATTATGGGTTAGATAAACCAAAATGTTGAAAATTTCATCAGTAAATTGTTCCCCCTACAAAAATGGCATAACCAAAAGTTGCATGGAATAGCCGATGGAAAGGGTATTGATGAAGTCGATACGCTAGGGCAGGTCAAGATAAGTTGAGCGATATGAAGGTCAGGGTCGTTACGTTCAAAAAAATGTACATAAATTGCGTGTCACATCCTTCTGGTAGAAATTGTTTTTTTTTTTAATTTTAGTGACGGCAGTGAGTTTGGGAGGTTTTCTGTTTTTCGGCATCTTTGGATTCCTCGCTGTCGTCTTTCTCACTGAAGCTATTGGTTTATGTGTGCACATTATAACGTGGGTATTGCGTGCGAAAATGAAACTGGCTACGTGGTCGTGCTACCATATCACCAAGAGCTACCAGTCCATCTAGGGCAGGGACTGAGGTCAGACACGAAGGGAGTTTCCAGTTGACTGAGTGGATTTAGTAAACAGACGCTGATGTTAGGTCGCGCGAGACGATTCTAGAGAAGCTGTTTACTTCACGAGAAGTGAAAAGTGTCTTTCCTCTCTACAACAGCACCAAAAATGTGTAAAAACTTGGCAATGATGAATACTATTAAAACAATATTGTGATTATTTACCAATTCTGTAAGCCGTTTTGCAAGTCGATGACCGCGGCCGATTTTTTGTTAGAATCAGATCGACCCCCCTTAAAACTAGAAACAATTGTTTTGGCACACACTGCGCAAGTGCTTGTCTTTACACAACTGAATAATTAATTAGGTCGCCCAGTGCAACCCGGTCACGATGTCGGCCCAGTCAGTAGCACACTCGAGGCATAGGCCTATAGACTGTTATAGCTACGTTTATGCTCGAGGTAATGGTTTGATTTTTGATGTCAGGTACTCAAAACGTCGAAACAACAAAATCAAGTGTAAAAACTTGGAAGGGGTCAGCTAATCGCCAAAACATAGCAGGCAAGGCAGAATGGAATGTTGTGTACAGTTGCTTGATTTGTCTGCCGTTAATTGAAAAATAGGGCCCAATTCCAATTTTGTACAGCAGCCTGACTGAATCGGCTGATATAATATTTTCATGAAAATCCCATCTTTTGAGAGCAGTCCTGACTAATCATTTGCCGATGTAGTTAAGAGCTTGCTAACACCCCATCTCATGCCTCTCATTGCGGTTGTAATCAGATTTTGATCCGTATTCGCTTTCACTATTCTTATACAAGATAAGACATTTTGTACAACCTTTTATTAAATCTGTTCATTTTGCCCACCGAGTATTTACTTATTTCACCCGTGTATTTTAATTTTACATTCCGTCAATATGTTAATTAGAAGTACACCAAATAAACAGTAAATGGGGGGGGGGGAGTGTAAAGTATTTTTTTAAATATTTTAAAAATACAAACAGATTTGACATTGAAACTAAATTAATGTTGTTATTATAACTAACTTAATATGATAAAGAGAATTGTACAATAAACATCACAAATTAAAACAATAACAGGGAACCATTTTCGTACAAATGACTACCTTTCATAAATGTAGGACCAAATTAGATATGCAATGGAAATTCCCCAAGTCCGATAAACGCGTGTTTCCATTTCCACCTGTTCTGCATCTTAATTTGTAGAAAAGGGCCTGGCGATTTTAGTTATGTGAGCTATCAATAATACCTCGCCTATATCACGCGCCCCAGGTGTTTCTATTTGTAATTCACCTTGTAACTGCTGTTTCTTATTTGTATTCACAGTGTAACGGCTGTAGATGTGTAATTATTTGCCCCAGCAATCGGTCATTAATAGTTTTATTATGGTTGATAAACCAAAATGTTGAAAATTTTCATAGTAAATTGTTCCCGCCCCCTACAAAAAATGGTATAACCATAAATCTGCATGGAATGCCGAGGGTCTTGTGAATTCGCTGATTGCAGGTCAAGATAAGTTGAGCGATATGAGGTCATGTCGTACGTTCCCCAAACATACATCACATCCTTCAAAAATTTAATTTGGAATCGCATTAACAACATTAGTGGAAGTTGATTTCAGAATGATTGAGTACTGAGTGAAGGGGAACTTATTTTGCATTGGTATTTAGGAAAGTTCACGTGCACGTTTCATCATGTAGTACTAGCTTACTTATGATAATAACACGTCATAAGACTGTCGAATGCGAGGCCAAGATAATTTAACGTGTACCAGTTCGGATGCTTGATTGACATATTTCGCTGTACATTCACCATCGGATATAGATAGTAATGGACTCGCATCAGGTCTCAAAGATCCAATTTTTCTTAAGGAGTGTTTCCGTACCGTCTATGGCTACCTAACCACAGGGTTGCGTAACCGTATACGGCTATATAACCCAAAACAGGCCCTGTGGTTAGCATAGCCGTATACGGCTACAGAGCGTGTCCACAGTGGATTGGTTATATAGCCGGACACATCATGCGTGACGAACGTATACCACGTAATCGCCCATGAAGAACGTAAAATTCGTTTATATTTACGCAGTGAATGTGTGATCATTCTACCTGTGAAATTATATAGACTTCAGGTAGGAATTAGGATCACAATGTTTATCGTAGCTTTGCGATCCCTAGCCTAACCGTTGGTGCCAAAATAATGAACGCAATAGACGCTTTATCAGGACAATCTCTGTCTGTTGCAAACTCCCCTAGATAACTGTTTGACGAGGGATTTTTTTTTTCAAATGTAATGCCTACTTTTTAAATATATGTCTATTGAAATACAAACACTAGCTACAACTAAATAATAAATAGATTAAAAAAATGTGTTCCTGTGTCTTCTTCGGAATGACCCTGTTTTTGCAGAAAGAGAAAAGAATACCGACCTTAATTTTTGCATAAGTCTATCTTTTTTTTTTTTTTTTTTTTTTCAGGATTTTCACACTTTACATTACCCCCACAACACATTTTCAACACACAATGAAGTTTTAATAATCTTAGGCCACAAAAATAGTTTGTCCTCCGCTTCCCTTGCGCATAGCTTTTAAAATAGATTTAGCTCATAGCTCTGTATGGCGGCGGCGATTTTGACACTTTTTTTTACATTTTAATGTGTTTTATTATTTTAAAAAATTACGAGAAAAAGAAAAATGGAACTATATAGGTACTTTATATGTTTTTTCATTTGTGTGAAGTTTGTTTTTATTCCTTGAAAAACGGAAGAAGATTACATTGGACTTGGCAAATATTGTTATATCTCTAAAACACCACGGCGCGAATTTTAAAAAAATTGCCTAGGTCATAACTTATTTTGAAATTTAACTACTTAGTTCTTATAAGTTGAAGCATAGCACATCGCCTTTTAGTCAAAGAAGAGGAGACAAAGTTCTTTTTTTTTTGCCTTATATTGCGATTTTTTTCCAAAACAACAGTCTTGCGACAGACACCGAGAAGAAACCGACCATATCCCAAAAATATAGTTGGAGGTACAAAAGTAGGCCTAGATTTTTTCCTATATGTGAGAAAAGGTTTTTTGCTATCTATTTATAACGCAAATGTTGTGGTCTATAGGGTAATTATACGTAGGTCTAATGTTTTTAGACTAATTCCCGATTCATTTTTAAAATTTAATGCATTTGACATCATGGAATATGAAATTATATGAGTATTAACCAATCAAGGATCTTATCTGAATGAGCTAACATAAATCTGAATGTCTTCACTCATAACCTTTCCTCAACACGATGAACCTCCAAGCCACGATGGCTGCGGTCGGACTGGATTTTCACTTGCTCAGGAAATTGAACAAGTATAAAAGAGACACAATACATAACAAACACCCCCCCCCAAAAAAAACAAATTAAGAGAAATTGTTTAAGGGCGCTATTACCTCACTATATTCATTATGAATTTTGGAATGGCCGAATTTTGGTTTGCCGTCGAATTACATACATATCGCGTGTGTAAATCTATGCTAACTATATTCTGTAGTGTTTTTTTGTTTCTTCTTCGAAGCCCCCCCGTTTTTAGTTTTTGTACGTAGGAGTCATCCGACATTTCCGAGATGTTCTCCAAATTCAATAACTGCTTCAAATTTCAGATTTTTTAAAAAAACCCCGAAATTAATTTTTTTCAGTAAAATAGCTTTCAAATTTAGGTAAGCTGAACGAAGCAAGCTATCCTGACCACCCATCGATTCACATCTTTTGACACGGTTTTGAATGCAAATTATTAAACGCCTCACAATCCCTTTGTCCGTGTTTGAGCGTACCAGTACTTAACGCATACTTTGTTATTCTACAAAATAACCGTGCCAAGTCAAATTCTTTGAAACAAGAGTAGGTAAAATTCTTTTAAACAATTTCATTTGAATCTGTGTCGTGTTGTGTTTAAATAACCATGCATATTGTTTTATAAATAGAAAACTTGTTTTATTTGAAGTCGAATTGCCCAAACCAAAATAACCTCATTCCCCGGCTTGCACCCTCTTAACGTGTTGTTTAGTACAGTCCTTAAGGAGGTGCGTACGGCTACCGAACACTCCCGTTTATTTTAACCGTATACGCTACCGAACCCTGGTAGGTAGCCGTATACGGCTACCGAAACACTTCGTTTTCTGCTGTTTACTCAAAACATTCGTGAAATACAATGAAACTATCAAAACAGGGCTACAGATGGCATTTTAGAATGGTTGGCACTTTGGGCTTTTGATGCCCAAACCAGTGTCACCAAAGCTTCCAAAATTTTTGAGAGCCAGTGGCACACTTAACCATTTAATGAGTTATTGACCCCAGAAAATCCTAAAACTCCTTATTTCTCGAGCCTATCATCTACCTTCCGTGTCTCCTAATTTTTGATCGAATCTCTCCTTTCCGTTTACGCCGAACCATTATAATGTTGGATATTTACCAGTAAATTGACAAACACGATGTCGAATGACGACCGTCCTTATGCATTGCGAGAAGTAGCAGTCTGATTTTCTTCAAATATATCTTAAATACTAACCTGAGAATACGCCGAACGATACTAGTACAAATAACAAAATTCGGACTCAAGTGGATTGTTCAGAGCAGTGAACCTCTCCGAAATGGTAAATGCGGTTTAATTGAGACATGATTTGCAAGTCGGCAAAGGTCCCGATGGAACTAATATAAAGGTGAGGGGCGCTAAATGGGACAAAAAGCGGTAGTAAATATTTTCTACTCAGGTTCAGCCTATAAATAGTAATAAAGTGTAAATTCGTGTAATATTTGGTCAATCTGTCTAATAGGGATAAATAAAATCGGTATCTTTGAGCATTGTTTTATTCAGCAATCGTCTCATCTACGTCTCATTTTTAGTCCCTGGTGTGAACGGGCCCTGTTGGAGTGTGTAGAGATCATTGTGCACCGGGGGGGTCAACCATCTTCTTTCCCACATGTTCGCCCCAGACCGGTTTATCATATTTATTTCGAGATGTAGAGCTCCTTTCATTAATATCCTTATCGTCCAATGTTCAGTTTTTTTGCTTGATTAGAATTTATCCAATACACAGACTCCCAATACGACTATCTGAATGTCCACTAAAAACAACAAAGGAAAGTGAATGTGCTTCTGGCTCATGGTGATCCCCCAAACTTTTACAAACAAACCATGTCTTGTACGGAGCGGAGCTAACAAGATAGAGTACAAGCCCGTGTATTTTACGATGTGTATGCAAATGACCCAACTGTGTACGCTCCAAAACGGCTGGGTTTCCCGTGGAGATTGCCCATTAGCCTACGACCCGAGTACATTAGTTGGTGAATCACTACGGGGCCACGATAACTTTTTCACCTCTTTGTTTTTGACTGGATTCTTGATGCATAACAGATTGGCAGCATGTCAATAAACTGCATCATATAATATTAATAATCGCCTCCGTTTTCCATATAAACAAAAAATTTTTTAAAACCATTTGATTCATGAGGGTTACTTTTTAAAAGTTTAATCAACACGTGAGAAACAATTGTCTCCATTTGGAACCTACCACTAGAAGAAAGGGGAGATAGGCCGTGTATCTTTCTGGTCTGCTTAGTCCAGGATCATACGGTCACGAGACTAAGTGGGTAGATGTAGCTTAAGCCGGGCTAGATCAACTTTGATCGGTTAGTTGATCACAGTCATGCGGGATCATTCACGGTCAAGGAGGTCACTGGGTAAACATTGGTTTTTTTGGAGACCGAGGGTCGCACGTTCCATAAACTTGGTACATGGTGGGTGCCCCTTGACCGTCGAATACCAATTTATATTGGTCTGTGGATCAAAGTCATCAGGGGTCATTCACGGTCACAAGGAGGTCAAATGGGTAAACATTGGTGTATGGACATGAACTTGGAAGGTGGGGTTGATTGTTGATGCCGAAAATTTTAAAGGTCCAACAAGGGGTCATTGGGGTCTTCAAGTCAAAGGAGATAAATGTCGTGTCCTCGGCGACCGTAAGTCACACGTTCCTGAAACTTTGTTTGGTGGTCCCCTTGACCTGTCCTAAACTGATTTTGTATTGGTTTGTGATCAAAGGTCACATGGTCATTCAAGGTCAAGGACGTTCACCTGAGGTACGTTGTTGGTACGTGGACATGAAATTGAAGTGGGGTCGATTGTTGATACAAAATGTGAAGTCCATGAAAAAATTATCTATATATTAATAACCGGTGGGTCCGTCGTCTGTCTGTGTGTCTACTGCGTCTATTTTCTCGGAGCCCGGGGAACTGGGTGGGTGGGTTTGGTTGAACTGGGTGCCCCTTGACCAAAGAAAGACCGAGTTGGTATTGGTTTATGGGATCAAAGGTCCTCGGGGGGTCATTTAGGTCAAACAATGTCAAATTGGACCGCGTCTATTTTCTCAGAACCGAGGTTGAAACTTGGTGGGTGGGTGCCCCTTGACCGTCCATCACTGGAGATTGTAATGGGGTTATTGGATACTTGGAAATTTGGATAACTTGAGGGTTGGGCGGTTTTTTGATGCCAAAAATTTGAAGGTCAGGACAAGGTCATTAGGGGTCATTCACGGTCAAATGAGGTAATGTTTGTTCCTCGGAGACCCGAGGGTCGCACGTTCCGAAACTTGGTGTGTGGGTTCCCATTACCGTCCGAAGACCGAGATTGTAATTGGTTAGTGGATCAAGTAATCAGTGGTTCATTTAGTTTCAAATAGGTCCAATGGGGTAAACATGGTTTTTGGAATGAACTTGGGGATAGGGGCCGGTTTTTGATGCCGAAATTTTTAAGGTCACGTACCAAGGTCCTTAGGGGTCATTCAAGGTCAATGAGGTTAAACTGTTTGTGTGTCTCGGAGATAAAGGGTCGCATGTTCCTGAAACTTTGGTGGGTGGGGGCCCGCCTTGACCGTCCGAAGACCGAGGGTGTATTGGTTATGAATCAAATGTCCATTAGGTCCAAAGGATGTCAAATTGATAAATTGGTGTAGGGACACAAACTTGGAGAGTGGGGTCGAATTTGACGCCCAAAAAAAAAACAAAAATCTTTAAGGCACACAAGGTCATCAGGGTCATTCAAGGTTGAAACGTGGTCCAGGTCTATTTGGTATGCCAAAATTTGTAAGGTCACGACAAGGTCCATCATGGGTCATTCAAGATCAAATGGGTAAACATTGTTGTATGGCTTGAAACTTGGAAGGTGGGGCTATTGTTGATGCCGAATAATTTTACAGGTCACAACAATGTCATCAGGGGTCCATTCAAGGTCAATGGGTAAAACATTGATGTATGGACGTGAAACTTAGACAAAAACTTGGTTGGCAGGGTTGATTGTTGATTGCCGAAATTTAAGGTCACAACAAGGCCTCATCAGGGGTTTTTAGTCAGTCAAGGAGGTCAAATGGTAAACTTGGATGTATGGACATGAACTTGGAGGATGGGGTCGATTGTGTTTATGCCGAAAATTTTAAAGGCACAACAAAGTCATTAGGGTCATTCAAGGTCAAAGGAACCACAAAACTCAATGGATGACTCCAAACTTAAATACAACAATGCATTCCCTAACCATCCCATTGATGGTTACTGCATCATTTGATGCACTCGTTCCTATGGGGAACGATTAACGATAGCAGCAAGTTCAAAAAGGATTTGCGGTTTTCTTTTGCACCTGTTTGGTCCAATAAACCTTCGAACGTCTCGGTAGTGTCTACACCAATCCGTGAAATATTTGGAGTGAAATTGTATCCTAAAAACTCTCCTCCTGTCACTTAATTCCAAAATTAGAGATGATCGTTTTTTTTTCGTTTTCCCGCTACAGCAATATCACCGTATAATAGGGCCATAGGATACCGTGTAAACAAAATCCTGATCCGGAATTTTTTAAACAAG
>JAMKCH010058823.1:0-95866 GCA_023653785.1 Ophioderma brevispina | reverse complement strand
GTTCAGGCAAGGGTCCGGGAGGTCACAAGGTGCATAGGGTCAAAAGGTCGCATAGGGTCAAAAAGGTCACAAAAAGTCACAAGGTGGTCACACCAAAGTCTCAAGGTCACATGAAGGTCACCAGGCACCAATGGTCACTGAGGTCACCCGCCCCTCGCCGACGCACCCACCCTTCCCGACGCACCCCGACGCCACCTTCCCCCGGCGCACCCTTCCCCGACGCACCCTTCCCCGACGCAACCACCCCGAACCCACCCAGATGCACACTACTCCGACCCCCCACAAGATGTCTGTTAGTAGTTTTCATGCGCAAAGGACCAATTTTTGTGAGACTAACGATGTTACCATTTTAGAGATACAGCAATTACGCATATTGATTAGATCTTGAACCTTAAGCCGCCATGTATCAGGAACTTTCACCAAATGGCAAAGAGATGCGCACCATACGGGGTTTTCGTGCAGCCCTGAAGCCCTGAAGGCAACCTTTGCAATAATGTACCCCGTCTCTCCCACAAAAATAGGATTATGCTGATTTGCCCCCGCAGATCACATCGAGACCCCTCATTGCATATGGCCTGTTGTACGATCCCCCTTAGGCGGTCCACACCCCTTCGATCCCGATTTTACATAAAATGTGTATTTTCAAGTTCATCCAAGTCATTTAAATTTGGGCAATTGTACCAGCTTTAACTGGAAATATTTGAGGCAAAGCAACACTCTAAGAAATAAATTTCCCCCGGTGCAAAGAAATGTCATTTTTAACATAAAATCCAATTTTTAGTGCAAAATTACATATTTGATGGACACCATAGGTCCATCAAATGTAACATATCTAGCTACAAACATGATATTTTGAACTATGTTGGGTGAGGGGATTTGATTTTTTGATAGCTATAATGTATTTTAGGTCAACTTTATATTACAATGCCAATTTTCAAACTTTTAAAAAAAAAAAAAAAAAAACTTTTTACAAACAAATTGTTTTTCAGGGAATGTTACTTTGATGGACAAAAAATGGGAAATTTGTTGTCATCAAAAAGTGTAACATTCCACTCTCAAAAAGTCTCCTTCTGTGAAAACTACTTTGTTGCAGGCAACTCAAATTTCTACCAGCTAGCTTTTGTTGAATTCCATGAGTTTTAAATAGAGTAACAACATAGACAAAGTGGCTAAAAAAAAATTGTACCCAAGAAATGTTTTCTGGAAAAAGGCCAAACTCTGGACCCCTCTCTCATGGAACATGCCTTATGTAATTCGCCAAAATATGCCCCCAAATCTAATCAGGTCGAGAACTCGTAAAAAACCCACGTCTTTAAACCAAGTTACATCATTATACGCCTTAGGAACTCCAGATAATGCACACAAGAGTTGCGGGGAAGATGTTGTTCATTTTGACCTCCCGGCCAATATAAGCTATAATATTAAGAATATGCAAATACTGCATCCAAAAGCTACACATCATAATATTTGGCACCTCACTTTATCACCATACCAAGTGTGAAGTAAACCTGGATTAGCGTTTAGCCAGCAGAGCACTTCAAAAAAGGTAACAGAAACAATGTCTGAAAAAAAGGCAAAAAGCTAATTAAAATTCATGATATGCAAAAATGCAGCCAAAAGCTAACACATAATATTGCGGCACCTTCCCTAATATCCTATCAGTTGAAGTAAATCGGGGGAGGGGATAGCGTTTAGACTGCAGAAGATTTGAAAAAGGTTAACCGAGTCATACGGACGGACAGACATACGGACGAACCACAGAATTGAAGTATGGCCTCCATGAACATTCGTAAGGCGACACAAAAATGAGTTAGATTTTAGATTTATTGGTAGTTATATTAGCAAATATTTGGGAGAATGCAAGGCTGTTTGCAAGAATAAGAAGCATGATATAGTTTTACAGGTTCATAGAAGTGGTTTATTTCTATTTTTAAATACATGTTGGTGGTAACAAGGGACATAGATGTCCGTAACAGGCAGAAATAATACGCAAGGTATGCCTATGGGACATGGGGAAAACAAGCATTTGATTCATAATACAAACGCCAAGATTGGGATCAAAACTAAAATTTGTGAATAAGCTTTTCTCAAGGTATATAGTGAACACTGATAAAACAGAGGTGCTGAATCACGAAATGCACCTTAACTTCAAAACAAGGTGAAAAATAGAAACCTTAATGCAGCAAAGAAACAAACAACAAGTGTACCAATTTAACCCCTTGAGGCACTACACATTACCTCTAAAGCAAATGTTTTTGATTGGTCACTTCGAAGGTTACATCACGTAATGAGCAAATCAGAGATACTGTTAAGAATGGCGAGTATGGTTTTACACAGAGAAGCACTCATTTGATGGCTACTCAGAGGATATCTCATGTTGGGTCCTGTAATATACCAATAGAGCAATAGTGTATCGTAAGTGGTAGTGCCCAAGGAGTTAAGCTGGTCCCCACAAGTAGGTATTTTAATTGGAAGCAAGCCTGACAAAAAATAATTCACGTTTAATCAAAATATGCAAATGAGCTTAGTTAAAACTTATAAGAAATATATACAGCACAAAACCCAGGATGTATCGATCAAAATAGAGTACAAACTTCCAAAGTTTTGAAGTTCAAGGCCTATTTGGTTTAGATGGTAGAGTGGATTTGGGAAATTTCTTCTGCCTGACCACCCCGCCCCGGCCGACCATCCACCTGCCTCAGCCCACCCGCTTACCCACCCCCTACCCATCTCTACCACCCACCCGACTTCAAAAGAGAAAGCTAAGTACTATGTATTTAACACCATAGAGGACTGCCACACATTTTTCAATAGGAATGAATTTGGCCATGAAGACGAGGTTAGGAGTTTGGGGTTTATTCCGTATTGAAATGCATGGTGCACGATTTGGCACTCCACAACTCTCTTAGTACTAGTAGCCAATGCCAAGTTTCTGCAAGGCATTTTTATTAACAAGATGCCAGCCCCATTTAAAAGCATCTGGAGATCAACAGTAACAATCTATATAGAACTCTTGATACTACACAAATTAATGTTTTTGAAACTTTTGACCCCACAAAAAGATGGTTGGGACCTGAATGTTGCCTTTCTTCCTCAGTTATGTTTAACTTTGTTAAAACAACGAAAGAAATTACTTACCAAAGAAATTTACAGGAAATTCACCAAAGGGAATATTTGTGTTATTTTGTGGTAGTGTTCAGGATGTTGTTTCGGTCACATAATATGCATTTTTATGTTTTGACAACATTTATTTGACTAACAGAAACATTAGTGTAAATTTAATTTCCTTCAAGAATTCATAACGAGATCAACAGTACAAATAAAATGAGCAAAACACAGCACCAAAATTCCAACGTTGTAAGCTTTCTGTAAATGGACAATGGCAATAAACACATAATTGCCAAGATATCTTCAGTAGATAGCAGTGACTGGATGGTAAAAAAACAATAGGTAAATCCAGAGTACGTCATGCTCACTATTACCAAGTATAATGGGACACATGTTGGAAATCAGGAGGTAAAGCGAGTATTCACCTTCTAAGCACTATCAATGACAATCACTATACCATTACATGTCTTACATTTGGAGAAAGCGAGCACTTTTTGAAAGGTCATGTTAACGATTCCTGTAAACGTGCATTTTTTCAGTATAAGCAATCAAGATCGTTTGGATAAAACGTATAAATGCGGACTAGGAAAATAAAAGTTCCACAATTTAAGCAAAGACAGTTTAATAACTTTGCAATTGTAAGCCCAGAATACTGAAATAAAAAAGAAATTAATGTTTTCCTCAGTGTTCTCCTAAATTAAGGCACTATCAGTGATTGCTAATGCAGAAAATATAAAAAATCATCACAAATCAGATTTTTGCATTTCTGAACCAGTATAGGTATCAAAACATACCCTCAAGTACAAAGTGAAATGATAAAAAAAGCAAACCTAATAATAAGGACAAAATCGGATATTTTAGTCATTATGTCAGTAGAACATGTATAATGTAATGGAGATTCATATCTTGAAACTGGGTTTCTTCCCTTTTTCTGTCAAATTTTCCATTGGAAAAAAAATAACATATGAGGATTCCACAGACTTATCCTTCACTTCTGAGCTATTCCTGCCACTTTCAATTATAGTGACCTTTTCATGCTGAATCAATGGTAGTGCTTTAACAAACTGCCAAAGCATGCGAATATTATCTTGCAAAATGAATCCACTGGTTGCAATTCTGCCTTAAGTTATTCTGTGATGAAAAAAAAAATCGCACAAAAAAACATGAGCACACACTTGATATTAAAGGATTAGCACGCGATAAGAGAGAATCGAAACAATTGGGGAAATGCATGATTTTAACTGACAATCAGGGATAAGTGTGTTACAATTCAATATAATGGTTCAAGGTAGGAAAAAACAAAATAGTGACAAAAATGAAGTATTTAGGAAAATTTGCCATACGCCTCCCGCAAAATAGAATTACAGCGACGGCCCGTCTCAACTCTGCCACTAACAAAAAAAACAGCTGATTGTGGTTTACACCAGTACAGACATAACCAAAGATCAATAATGTTTGTGTTGAGGTCAAAACTGTTTATTGATCATGGTGCTTGCATGCATGGATGAAATTCACCGGGAAAGGCTTTACAGAATCAGATAAAAAAATTCTGCCGGTCTTTAATTACCCGGGATTTCAAGCCACGGCATTGCAGGTATGTTCGAATATCCAGTGCCATAACCAACAAATATAAAAAATAGAATTTGATGATTTTCGATATTTGGATGAGCAAATCGCTGCAGCATCCCTTTTAACCGACCAGAGATAACACCTGCCAAACAATAATTATGGTTGGCACACAGTAAGCAGATATAGGCAATTAATATCATGTAAACAGATAAATATCCACCCCAATGACCTCTTGTCGAAATCATTAGGAGTTCATTATTTATAGCAGACAGAAATCCAGGTTCCAAGGCAACCACTTTGCAATCTGCCAGGACTAAATTGTGATTATATTATTTTAAAGGTTTAAGGGAAAATAAGAATGTAAATTGATATACAATTCTATATATAACATCTTTAAAAAATGCTGCAAATTGGAGAATTTATCAAGCAACACATTAATATAAACCATTTCAGTATGGTAGTTTGGCTGGGTAGCTCAGCAAAAAAAAAAAATGAAAGATAGATGTTAACAGTTTTGAAATTCAAATTTTACAATTATCAGGGTAGTGTGGCTTTGCCAACAAGCACACGTGCATACTCTATTTCAGCAAAATGGCATACAATTCCTGTAACTTGACAGGCAATGACGATTTGCAATAAATAAAAGGGCCCCATACTATTCTAAATCAACGTTTAGTGGATCATTATGATAGGTTATCTTGAAACACAAGAAACATAAGCAAAAGAAGAGAGTAAAGAATAAGTCTGTCGAATTCTCAAATTATTTTAAAAAAAAAAAAAAAAAGTTAAAATTCTCGACCACCCAAAACCCGACTGTGATTTGGCCATTTTTTCATTTGCTGTAGGCAAGTAAAATCAGCTTTGTTTTGTTTTTTTTGGTGGGTGTGAAAATAGAGTCCATTTGCAAAAGAAAAGAAAAAAATGCCCGATCATCTGACCCTACTTGAAAGATCTATTCTCACCAATTGAACTTTTTTGGTTGCCTTCCGTAACCATGAACTAATACCTTACAGTGACATAATAGTGTGCAAGAAGGGAGTTCCAATATGTACCCCTCTGAAGTTAGTTAATTCTTTGTATTTTTGGCCTTACCTTAGGTTAGGGTATTTGTGGTGTTTATATGAATACAATTTTTTTCCTGTAGAATTTTCAAAGGGGGTACATATACAACTCTTGCACTCAGAGATCAAACTGATTCAAAAATTTTTTCCTATTTAAAAAAAAACATATTGGAATTTGGAGCCATCTAAAAAAACACTGATAATTTTTTCTAAAATCACAGGTGTGTGCCACATGTGGTGCAAAGGGTGCGAGGACACTTTAAAAATAAATGCAAACTAATATGGTCGGATCTCGCTCAACTTTTCAAAATCAAAAAACAAAAAAACATCGATTTTTAAATTTTTGATTTTACAAATTTTATCAAACGGCGATAGGAATGTGGTATTTTCACTGAGTTTAAGGGTTATTTGCAATATATTCAGCCCACAACAGCCCACACAGTTTAACCGTTTTGAAGTATGTTTTTTAATTGGAAATGGTGTACTTATTATTTACATGAAAATCAATTAAAAGTAGCCACCAAGGGGATTAAAATGCCAAAATCCAGGAGCTGAAGGGGCCCATTCCCCCAATGGCCCATTTGCCCTGGATCCCCAACATTGGCTATAAAGCGGTCCCAGGACCCACGATTAACTAGTGGCGCTTCTAGAAGAGCCAAAATAACTGGGGCACTTTACCATAACTATTGAGAAACACCTGCATACAAAATATTACAAGACACCAGGTAGGGTAATATGTCATCTAAGGGTAGATCACTGTTATTGATAAAAATCAGTAGAAAAAATATATTGTGATTGTGCCTGTACCATTTTGGTGTTAACTCTAAATCTTAGACCAAAATGGGGCATCCAAAATTTAATTAATCAATCATGGTGCAATGAAAACGGTTCTTACTATCACCCCTATAGTTTTAATTCATCCACACCCGATGCTTACATATATTACTAGCACTGAACGGCCCGTATTCTAAAATTTCTTCGAAGAACAAAACACTTTTGCTGTTCCACATCAGAATCCACTTCAACATCACGCCAAGTTTCCTGACAGGCAAAAGACTTGCCATCTAGTCTAGAGTGCCACCCAATAAGGTGAAATGTCCACCTTAATTGAACGTCCCACAGCAAGCAAGAAGACCCCAAACCTGCCAATTATCACACTCAATTAGATAGCATTCCATAATAAAATAAGCAGTTGTGTTGTGCATTACGGTATATAATCAGGTGTAACGTATCCTGGGACTACCTAAAATGTACAGTGTGGGTTACCCTACCAAAAAGATAAACAACCAGATTTCTTCCCTTGTAATTGAGAAAGCAGGTTGGTTCACCTGTACACTTGGAAGAAGGTGGTATTTCTTGATCCTCTGGCCATTCTGTGTGACCTGAACTGCATGGGGTCACTATTTGAAAGGCAAAGACACTCGCCTAGAGATCGCTACTGTAGCAACTATCTTTGCGAATGATCTTCCCTCTCGCTGCGCAATTGGTTTGTTCAAGGAAAACTATTTGTGTTTTTACTTCAAAGAGGTGAATCTTTGCTGTATACTCATCTTGTGGGACAGGGTAAACAGTGATTATTTGGTGCCATGCTGGGGGCCAGTATGGAACACTGAAGACCAATGTGATTAGTCATCTTGGAAACTACACCACAGGGCGGATTACTAAAGATATTGTTATACTTTGCAATTTAACTATAAATTTCGGACACTCAGAGATTATCTGGGAATAGTTGATACAGATGAGGGATCAAAAGTTACCAGCTCCTGGAGTTTTATCATTGACTTCAAACCAGTTTAATTTGTGCCAAATAAATATTAGACTTAAAGATTTCGAGTCCCCACTATTTTATTTTAAAAATTCACCAATTTTAATCTCGCAATAAAAACGACATTGTTATTTTCATCAAAATTGCCTCAGCAAAGAAATGCAAGACTTGTACCCTTAATTCAGGGCATTTCATAAATCACAAGTGCAAATATCATGATCATTCTCTTGCAAGACAAAGGATATTACGTCAGCCAATTTTCTTCAATTCCATTCCCTTAAAGAAAATATGTCAAGATTTTTGTCAAGCTAGTGTGACTCTTAATTCATAAAAGATAATACAATTTGATGTAAATGTAAAATTAACAAAATAGAGGCATTTTTAAAGTTTTTGCTTTTTTGACATACGGATAAGAGAAAAATTGGGCGTGGATTTTTCGACAATCAAAAGCGCCCAATTTTGCGCTCCTGCGTGAAGTCAAAGTGATAACCAAAAAATCGTGTTGACTCGAATTGTTGTGCTGACACTGTAATATTGATGGATTAATGAAAGTAATAATAAAATTAGAGAAAAATAAAGTTACAAGAATGACATATTTGTTTCATTTTCATGGGTTTTTAATTATAAGTGGCAACACTGCGATATTATGGTCACAACAACGTAAATTATGGATGGTCATACTTTGCGTCACCATTGCCTGCGATGTGGATTTGTCGAATTGTTTTCGAGGAGTAAGCTATGGGCGGAAAATTAAAAGGAAAATACTCAACAAATGTGGACAATTTTCAACTTATTTTGATTATAGTAATCTAGGTACTTAAAGCTTTCCATCCATACCACATTTTCCAAATATTACAGAATCTTGACAATTGCCTTTAAAACTGATACTGTATAGCACCTATAAGAGACACTTTCAGACAGAAAACGATTAATGCTAAAAGATGTCATAAAGAGCTGATAATGGATCACATGGCATACAGTGGTCCTGTAAAAAGTGTGGTCCAATGAAAACCTAGGTAATCGTATAATGACAGGTAGTCCAAGTACTTCAGGAGGTATATAAAGTTTGCGTCTCGTCTACATCTCGCAAGACCTGAGGCAAGTAAAGCAAGCAGCAATGAAACTGTTGGAATGAAAAAATCTTAATGAATAAATATTGTGGTACGATGAATGGAAGACAGTGTTATCACGCAAAAAAAGTAAGTAGCCCACATTTTTTTTTTTTACAATTAAGGACAAACGGATAGTGGGTCCACCAAGTTTTAAAAATAACAACTAAAAAAAACACCAAAAGAGCCAAAAAAAGCTTAAAACATCCATGATACAACAGACACACACCGTGAGTATATTAACGAAACAAACTTCCCTTTGTTTGACTCGCGTTTGACGAGAAATAGCACTGGGTGGCAGGCACTATCAATCAATAATCACTTAAGCCGCTCGACAATGCACAACTAGAAGCATGTATTTCAACCCACAAAGTATATTGGACACACATTTCATGTGCAACATATGAATAAGCAGCGGAAACGATAAATTAGAAGTACTTTCAAAAGGTCACTTAAATGATTATAAGTGGCAAGTGCGAAAAATCTGACAAGTGGTCTCAAAGACTACAGCTTTATTACGACATGGATAGTAGCCAAACTTTAATACCATAATTGAGAGTTGCCTCATGATGTGCCTTAGTGATAACATGAAGATAATTCAATCTATGACCAAAGAAAAATTACGTTTAACGGGAATTCTTGTGTTCAAAATCACTACTGAACCATCACTATCATATCCAACAATTTGCGTTACATATAATAAGCTTCCTTCGTGCGAGCGGTCTAAGTGTTGGACGTTATTGATTTCACTTTGGATAATCTCTGTTTTCGGTTGAGGTCCGGCGGTAGCCCACGACTTCAGCACATTAAAATTACACAGAGTAAGATCAATTTTCCTTTAAATACGTTCACCTGGACCATTGAAGTTATGGAATGGAAGTATAATTCATCTATAGTTCAAACATTTCCCACTCTCTTATAGAGGGATTTCGCAGTATTCAGTTATTGTCACGATCAGGCAAATCAAGAGTTTTTTGGGCAGTTTGATTCTACATAAATCCATCTTATAAAAATAACAAATGGGAGTTCTAAAACTATATATCAAAAAACTGTTTACTTAGGACGGAATTTCGGAGACCCAATAGTAAAAAATAATCAAGTTGATTTAAAATATTTTAGAATCGAAAATCATAGTAAGACAAAACAGTCAAACTTTATCAGAAAACGGAGCATTTTAAAAATGGATCCGAGAAAAAAGTATGGAGACAGTGTTCAAGCAAACAAATATACATGTGATTGTGTTGTGTCGGGGGAACTCCCACACCGACTGCGGAACTCGACTCATCAATACAACATTTGAATTTCATTGAAAATTTCCAAGGGGATCTAAAGTATGATACAATACATGGTGAATATCTTTAATTCACGACATCGCAGACTGAAGTCACTGCATCAGAGAAGTAAAACGGAAAATATAAGGACCGGACACCTACCACACTTACAGGGAACAATCAGGGGTAAGTGAACGTACAATGATCCACTACACGGATAAAAGCAAATTAGACCACGGTAGTTGTGTCAACCAGTTTTAAATAAACCACCCGAAAACAACCAGAAAAAAACAGCAAAAACAGCATTAGAACATCCATGATACAAGGGCACACACAGGAGTATATAAAAAGAAACAAAACTTCCCTTTGTTTGGTGGGGCAGTATTTTTAACGATCCCTTAACTACTCGTAATACAACAGCATTGATGTATTTCAACCAGAAGAAGTATATATGACAACATTTCATGAGCAAATATATTAAGAAAACAGAAACGAAGAGTTAGAAATGGCTTATCAAACGGTCATTTATAACGATTAGTAGTGGCAAATGTGAAACTTAAAAAAAACGGTCTCACAGAACCTACAGCCTTTAATTACAAAATGAATATTGGCCACCCCAAATTAGTAAGTTATTTCTATTTATCCTCAGATGTGCCTTTTACTGTCGAACATTGAAAATAATTGACTTTATACAAAGAAACTGATTTTTTAAACGAGATATTTTGTTCAACATCACTACTGAACCCTACATACTAGCATATACAACAATTAGCGTCTTCTTAAAATGCAAGCTTTCCTATGTGCGAAGCAGCGGTCTAAGCCGTAGACATTATTGATTTTGACTTTGGGATTGTATGTTGTCAGTCTCGAGACCGGCTTGGCCCACTACTTCGGCATATTAATTTATAAGTTAAGTCAAAAATCATCAAGTTCGTTGACTAAATCTTTGGCCAAGTAAGGTTTGACGATGGATTTGACTTCAAAGGATATTTTAGAGTTTCAGCCCAATGTCCCCCTCTGGAAAATTTCGGTATTTCCACAGGAGGGGGAAAAGTTCTACAGGGCTAAATTTTAAATAATGGTCAAAAACTTTAGTATAGCTCAAAATTGTTCGTGTGGTAATAAGGAGTAACAAGTCTATGGGACATGTCTGTAAATGCACCCGCTATGAAGATATACAACAAAATAGGCTAAAGGTCAAACATTTATTCAGCAAAGGTCAAGTCTTATACGTTCGGTTGGTTTAAAAGTATTCTTTAAAACGAGAGCATCAACGATGCATTTAACCCTCGTTACAATTTTTAGAACAGGGGTGGCGGCAGCTTAGGAGGGAAAAAGAAAAAATTGTCATGATTAACTCATGTAGGTAAAAAAAATAATGCCAATGATATTGCTTTAAAAACCTGTTTAAATCCTAATCTTGATATTTGGTGCCATCCCCTGAAAGCCAACCCTGTTGATGATGTAGCGCATACACGTATCTAAGTAGGTTCACATCATCTTGTATACAGACAGGAGAAAGCAAAAAATATGTGGAAAAACCCACCTACCCCTTCTACATAATCCTACGTACCCTTCCCCAAAAATCCTAGTACACACCCCAACAGCCCACCTAATCTACCTAATATCTCCCTTTCCTCCCAATATCTCCCCTCCCCAATAAGCTCCTCTTCCTTAAAACATACTAACTCCCATTCCCAACACCCTCATTCCTAAACACCCCTACTGTTATCTCAGGGTCAACAACCTCATTGTTCCCTACTCTTTTTTCGCAACACCCTATCGACCCATTTCATACCCCTTCCTACTATTCCAACACCCTTCGTTACCGATCCCAATCCCTATAATGTATTTCATGTCTCTGCCATAAGACTATGGAAGGGACATGTCCATGATTGATTTGAGAAAGAATTATTATTGTGCCTACCCCTATGAATTTGGCAGCCTCAAAGGATATAAACTGGATAAGGAGATGGTGGCAGAAATAATGAATTATCCCGATATTTGATTTTTGACACAAAGTAAAAAGCCTAAAAGACCTTTACATTTGTACGGTGATTAATAGTAACTGGGGGTCGGCCCCAGACGGGTGTGTAATCCGATATGATATGGTCCTACATAAAACCTTTTCATTCCAGTTACGCTTTGGCCAAATTAATCCACTCAGGCAGATGATTACAAAGATTTCGGGGAAACGGACCCCTACACAGTGAAAAAAAAACTGGTGGCTAGTGCGTCGATTTAAGCAATGGAGCAACCAATGTTATCAAAGGTCTCTGAACAATATGTGAACAAGACCAAGAATAAAACAATAGTATAAAGATATGAGTTGGGGGTTCAAAATGGTTTGAGCATGAAAGAAAAAGCAATTTAAGTACCCTACAAACACTGTAAATATCCGAATAATCTGTTTCGTACTAATAAATTGATTTGAGGAGGAAAGTATGCAGTGAATTTCTGTGGGCATTTACAAAAAACTAATCATGGTTGTTGGACCATTGTGTTGTCTGTCGTTCCCGGTTGTAAAAGGGGGGCAAAGGTGACATGAGGTCACAAGGTCAAATGAGGTCACCAAGGTGACATGAGGTCACCAAGGTCACATGAGGGGTCATCCAAGGTCACATGAGGTCACCAAGGTCACATGAGGTTGAGGTCACCAAGGTCAATAGCACAAAGGTCCCATGAGGGTCACCAGGTCACATGCAGGTCACCGGGTCACATGAGTCACCATGGTCAATTGAGGTTCACCTATGGTCCCATTGAGGTCACCATGGTCCCATGAGGTTACATGGTTACAGTCACAAAGGTCACACGGGATCATGAAGGTCAATTGGGGTTATGAAGGTAACATGGGGTAACCCCACCCTTCCTTGATGTACCCCACCCCGCCCCTCTCCTGGTGCACCCCACCCACCCCAAACCCCACCTGGCCCCCCATCCAACTCCCGTTCCCCCTATCCCAAAAACCACCCTTCCCCCTAATCCAACAAAACACCTTCCCCTATCACAACAACCCACCCTTCCTCCATACCAGCTTCACACAAGGATGTATCATGGCATATTACTGTTTACACACACCAACACACAAGGCTGTGACTCGGATCCTGGTAGTACACGCCCGCGATGTCCGAGAACATGTTGTAGTTGTAGAAGAACCATTGATCGGCGTACTTCATAGTCCGGGAACAATGGTGAACAATAGGGCAATCGTTCAGTTGATTTACGACTTAGTTTCACGCTTTATTCCGTATCGTTCTATGGAAAAAGGGGGGGGCCCCGTACTAGGCTCCCAACGGACTATATACTGCTTCCACACGGGCCTTAAAATCTCCCACGGGATACCCGGGTTGTGTGAAAAAAAAATTAATGTAATGACAGGTGGTATATTTTTGATTACTATTCTACTCACATTGCTCTTCAGTCTTCATGATTTCACATCCATAATTATGACGGATTTTACAGAAAATTATCATGATCACGAACCGATTTCACTGCATAGTATATGCTTCGCAGATCGTTGGCCTACAAGTGCTTCGTAGATATTTATTGCCTACACATTCATTGCTATGGCCATAATTAAGCATTGTCATACGACGAACGTGCACTGGCGATAAAAACAAACAAAACCTGAATTGCCCAAGAAGTTGAATATGTCTCTGTTTACACCACCAGATGCGATGTCCGCCAGACGATGGGCGGCCAAGACTCAAATAATAGACTAGACTACAGGCACTTACGACCTTGTGTTAGATATAAATCAGAAATAAACCTTACAGGGTTGTTGTCTTAGCAGTCACGTTTGGGATAAGAAAATATTATCGAACAACAAAAAAAATGGATTTTTTTGTAAATAGTCTTTGTAGTTTAGGCTACGTGGTTAAACCAATGACGAGGTCAAATTGGATCTTGAACGATACGCTACATGCTCAGTGCTTCTTTGACCCGGTGGGTAACTGAAAAGATTAAACATTTGTACTAAATTCTAGCTTGTGTTGAATGGATTCACCGCACAGGTTAGGCAAGTAAAAATAAAACATTGTTTCTCGTCAGGTTTTTGAAAAAAAAGGAGGAGCCTTTTATTTTTTCTTTCAAGATAGGCGCCATTCAAGATTTTCGTCCACTCCAGGTGTTAACCTTATCACATGTGACGTAAACTTAAAAGAGACATAAGGTCACACAAGAACTGAACATATTACAATGTTTTAATAGTTTAAGCACCGGTGGTGTTTAGACACATCTTATGTTTTAGTTGTTAGAATAACCTCCTAATAAAAGTATCAAACTGAAGCACTATCTTCCAATTGAGACAAGATGTTTCGTAGGCAAATTCTCTAAAAAATCTTCATAATCGTCGTCAATCAGAATAAACGAACAATGACTCAATCTCTTTTTTATAACCTCCCGCCAGTCGCGTTTATTTAACATCGTCAAAGTACTATGTATCATGCCATTGATGTGTGGGCGATATCCAAGGTGCACAAAATAAGGACCGTGGGGGCAGTAAGTAAAGGGGATCGGACCGTGACACAGGAACGGAGGGCCCCACCTCTCTTTCGAAGCGATGGTCAGACTTCACAATATAATGGCTGTAGTGGGATCGCCACACTACATCTACAGCGAGTCTGTTACCTCCCAGCATTGAAAAATATGCAGGCTGGTCCCATTGTATAACCCTGGGTAGAGGAGGCTTTTAATTGAGGGGGTAAAAGCCGCCTCTTTACCAAGGACGAAACACATGACCCCAGCGTGCGGAACCCACGGAAACACATTGACCCCAGCGGGGCTCGGGCCAAGGCAGTTTTTTAAAGGGCAAATAAAAAATTGCCTGCAAATGCAAGGGGCAATGAAGGTAGGTAAATCAGCAATTGTAAAAGGGTCTATCAGGCAATTGGAACATGGGAAGGCATATCAAGGCATTTTTTCAGTTTCTTGTGAAGTCCATAAGCCGTCTGCCTGAAGGAAGAACTTTGAAGCTAAGTGGAATGTTGGATACCACCCTCAACACAGTTAAATGGTCACCTAGGAGCTTACCAGAGAGGCATTCTAGCTATTAGCGTTCAGTGTTTTACTTAAGAGGAGACAAGGAAATATATTGAGAGTAAAATCATAGATGTTTGCTTATTTTCTTAAAGTTTTCCTCGATAGCCTAGTGATGCATTTGGAGTGGAGGCTCTCAGGTAGACTGACTCTGGGGCGGGGACCAAATAACCAAACTGTATAAAGATCTGTTGTCCCCATCGCAGGGGCTAAGGAAAACAAGTGTAAATTCATAAGAAATTATACCATACAAACTGTCTGTTCCCGACCACATAAAACTGGCACATTTCTTAAAAAAATAAATAAAACGTCAACTCAATTTCTTTTCCCAATATCAGAGACCAATTGGATATGTATAGACTCAGCAAACATGAGCTAAAAGATATTACAATGGGCCTGGTATGTGGGGCCATTGTTAAGCCAGGTGTTACACCTCCACGATTCGGGTTGTGTGACAAATACCCGTCCTCTCTCTTAATAACTAAACCAGGTTACATTCTTAAATATAGGTCGTGACACCAAAATTTTCTTCTGAAAACGCGGTAAGGTAAATGAATAGAAATGATGAAGGTTAAGCTAAGTTACGGATTTTGGTTCGAACAAAGTGGTTATGGTTTAAGCTTTTGCCAGGCAACATTCTCTCAGGAGAGTTGTTTCATGTTTCCTTTCGAATAAATGATGAAAAACATGGCCAAAGTAATTGAACACGCACTATAGAAGCTCAAGTTTCTTTATTTGTGAATGATGGTTATGGATTTTGTCCTGAAAAAAGTACTGGAGAGCGTGGTTTGGTTTGGTACAGCTGAAATTATTCAGCTGCTCACAATATATACAATGGTCATGCACTCATGATTTGAAAGAGATATAAAGTGTTTTTCTCACCGCCATTTCGGGCCGGTGATTGAATATCGTTAACTCATGTTTGCTGAAGTCTATGTGTGTATTCACTAGTCACTGATATTGGGGAAGGAAATGAAAGTGAAAGGGACATTGTATTCTTTTTCAAGAAAATTGTGCAGTTTTATTTGTGGGGGGACACAGACGGATGATATGTATTTAATCAATGTATTATGGTAAGTGACACTTGGTTTCCCCTAGCCCCCCGTGGAGACAACAAAACACAGCATAGAAGGACAGGCCCCATAGCCTAAGAATAATCCAACGTTGTTTCATTAAACTAGTCATTACTGCTTCAATTGAAGTCTGAGGAAAACACGCTTAAAGTTATGATGTATAAACTTAAAATTACCCTCAAATTTGAAGTCAGAGAGAGTTAATATAAAAAGTGTAGAAATTATTTAAAATAACGCAAACGTTGAGATTACCTTTCCCCTGCTGAGTTGAAGAATAATACTGCCGCGATTGCGAATAACAAAACAGTCTCTTACACAATATAAAACTGGATTGCACTTGATGAATATTAATAGGGCGATCAGTGGAAACAGCATAAAACACATGTGGTATCAGCTTGAAGTTGTCGGGAATAAAATTCGGGGTTTTAAACACTTGATGTTGATTCCGCTTGTGAAGTTCTTGCCAATTTTAAAGGGAAACGAGAGATTTTGAGACACCCAAATGTCATAATAGTATCTTCATAAGATTAGACAATTGTTTCTTTGCCTTGTATTGGCTACAGACATGACTTAAAAAGAAGAGAGAAAAGGTGTTTAGATTTTGATTTGATAATTTCACATGTAAACATAAGCTGAATTTTGTATTGTGCTCCTATACGAAAACTAGAAATTTCACCATTTTTGTTACCAAAAACATTTTCTCAGCTTAATCTTTACAGATGGGGATATTGGTGGGAAGCTTTACATCAGGGCAAAAATCATACTTTCGATTTTTTAAGGGAAACTGATATCTGAAATCTCTCGTTGCACCTTTAAGGGAAAAATATCATTCAAAAGGTGGGGTAGTATGTATAAAATTCAGAAATTTATTGGTCAAAAATCTAAGGACTTTCATAAGCAAATTTATTTTTTAAATCTAATTCTGTGTTTTTTTTAAAAAAGTCGCGCGAGATATTCTGAACCGTTACTACATCTTTTTTTTTCACCTTAGGGGACTAAAAAAACGGACAAAATCTACGGCGGAAATCGTACTAGTGCATGTGCTGCATACCAGAAGAGAGATCTGCAACAAAAAAACAACAAAAAAAAACAATGGCAGCGCCCATGGGACTGGACTAGAGTGTGTGGATTCCCAGGGCGTTTGGGATATTTAAACTGCTTAATCTGCATAAAACATGGGGCTGTTTCATTTTAAGATGTTATGTTTTCGGATGATTATCATGACTGAATTCAAAGACGGGAGAAAAAATGATTAGGAGGACTTATTGCAGCAAGAATTGCATTTGTCCTGGAGGCGCAACAAAATTCGGCAGTCATCAGTTTTTGAAAACATTTCCTGATGGATTTTCGTTTTTTTTATTTATCTTTTTCATTTTTTGAAATAAAAATACACGAGGCGTCGTGGCCCTCAAAATAGGAAGCGGGCGGGGCGGGGGGACGAGAAAAATGTTTCGTTAGTGAAAACATCATGAACATGGAGTGTGTTTGTACATGAAACAGTACTATGAATTAAGCAATTTACGATCAAATGTTCAATCCACTCGTAGTACTGGTTAGATTCCCCAATCATCAATGCCACTCCCTGTTGTATTTTGTATCGCTAAGCTATAACTCTTGCAACATGCCAAAAAATGTCTACATGTGTCAGAAGTAATAAACTATACGAATAGCGACCATAACAGAGAAGATCTTTCTCATATTCTCTGGACCATAATCATTGCAATGTTACTGTAGGCAATGTGGTATGGTAGGCCAATCGCTGAACCATCCACCTGTGTTAACTCACGTGTTGACGTGTTATTAGACAGCCTTCAGCTCCGTGCATAACAGCGATAGGACCGGAAAGGGCAGAGCCAGGGCAACATATGTTTGTTATCCAACGAGGTCAAGTGATGTTTTAAGACTATACAATTGGTAAAACCGGGGGCCAAGGGACAAAACAAACGAGATCAAGTGGTTGTAATATAGAAAAATCGATTGGTGCAAACAGCTCATGAATACGGCGTGGGGAAGAGAACGTGAATATTAAATTGCTAGCCTATAGTGCAGTAGCACCGTGGGCAAAGGAAAAATGTGATGTTCGACCGGAGCAATCAGATTGCAGTACCTTTCGGAGGTCTTGACACACAGACTACAACGTGGGAAATACGTGTGACCGAACGTAATATGCAAGAGATCTGTCGACTTACTATTTTCGGTGATAATCTTGAATAGACGGAGCTAACAAACACCATTCATATGTTAGGCATACCCACAAAGGAAGCGTGAATCGAGCGAGGTCAATTAGACCAGAGAAGAACACAGCGAGAATTCTTTGCAAATGCCGACCTCGGAAGGGTGTAATCTAATGCACGGCGCATAGTGTAACATCACGGAATAGTACCAATTTCCCTCCAATTTTTCCCTCCCATTCTAAAGATCCACAGCCCGAAACTCACTCCGAGCGGCCAAAACCCGCACCGAATTAGTGATATGCATCTCAAGGATCTGTCCCATATCCATCCCTACCCCCTTACCCAAAATTTTATCGACGTACGATCAAAAATGAAGCCCGATAGTTGTCACACATACGAAATGAGAGTCGCCCATCATGGACGAAAACCTCGCTGCGTAGAAAGCGCGAGGTGAAAAAAAATTAATAAAATTACACTGATTTAAAGTACGTTTGGTATATGTGCCCTCTTGGCATCTTCTATGGTTACAGGGGGGGGGGGAGGGGGGGCACTTTCCCCGCCCACACTTCAATGGGGGACACAATTCCAGATGCTACAAGTGTAGTAATATGTTCTCTTACAAAAAGATGTCCTCTTGCTAGACCGGGTTGCGTGCAGGTTGTGGTTGCAAGAATTTACAGCCTATTTCATATATATTGAATTCGAATTTTCCTGCCAAAGCAATTATGGTACTGTAAAATTCAGATGTCCATATTTTGGCCAGAGGGGGGGGGGAAGATGCCACTTTGCAGGGAAGAAAACCATGCATGAATACAGTTTTGCGTGCCAAATTTAGTATTTTTCATTTATTTCATGCAGGGACAGGGTGGGTTGGTTTGGGGCATTCACTGGTTTTTGTACGTGGTTTTCCGGGGTTTTCACCAATTAAAAGGTGGGAGAATGCTGAGTGGCATTCGTTATAAACTTTAGACGTTATCGTGAAATTAACAGGGGTTTCTCCTAAAATTGTAAAACCGGTCACTGAAAAAAAAAAAAAAAACAGTGATTAGAAATTAAAAACACCTTGCTAACACTGGTTTGGCACCATGTTTCTAACAACATTGTAAAATATCTGTTTAAATCTAAAACCTTAGATCTAAATGCTTTAAATTCTAAACATTTTAGGCCTTGACTTGGGGTTTAGAGATTTGAAACCAAGATCTAGAGATTTGACATGTTAATACCTAAACACTAATGTGCACCACGTTTCTAGACTGTTTGCTGTTGGGATAGACGTGACGTGTCCTCTAAGTCAAATGAATAAACTAAAAATTACTCAACTAAGGCAAACAGGACTCATTCTTTTCTTTTAAAAAGTAAAATAGCAGTGTAATATCACCAAAAGCGACAAAAAATACTTTTCCACATTTGCCTGGTCTTTAATTCTATTTTGTAAAAAAGGTCCCAAAATTGCAGAAGAGAAGAAATCTTTAAAATCTATGAAGATGCAGAATAACTGAAGAAGAAGATAAAAACGTCAAAAAAAAGCACTCAAGTTTTATGTTCCTATTATAATAAATATATATGAAATCTAATTTTGATAGCCCATGTCATGGCTCTTTAGCTCTTCATATTTTAGTATCTATGTTAAGAGCAGCATAGACAACCAACTCAATTATCTGAATATACCGAGAGAAAAAATGGACTTCAAAAACTCAATTCGGAAACATTGTTCAATACTCCCAAAATCTTGGCTTTACTTAACCGACCACATCAACCTATAGGAATAATCACACATATTCAACTCCTAACGGATATTTGTAACTGTTCCTGGAAACATGATTTCCTTGAAAATTTGACCAACATGCAATTTGCCACAGCTATACGATGTTCACAAAAATAAGGAAATCTACCAAATGGACTTTGGCAACCGTAAAAGCCACCAAGTTTTAAAAAAAGAGTACGAGCCATATTAAAGTGCATAAATGTGTAAAGAGAGCCCAAGTATACTCAAGGTGAGTTCGTGCCCCATTGGCAAACTTGGCCCCATTTATCTGTAATGCAAAAGACCAAATGCGGCCCGATGTTCTCACCATCAACCTACATACAGCCTAAAATATAGTTAAATGCTAGTGGTGCTGATGTAATAATATTGAGTTTAAAAGGCTTATCTTCAATGTGAGGTAGGGTAACCAGAGCACCTTCCTTGGTGTTTAGTACTGTTCTTCGTACCATAGGAATTCACAGAAAACTGGGGACAAAAAAAGCTACCCGAAACAACATGAACTCTACCACAGAACTCATAACCAACATAACTTCCAAAACAGCCGACTGTCGGAAACATTTTCGGCGGGAAAATAGGATTGTGCCACTTGGATGATATTACAACGAGATGGGACTTATTCGTATATTGAGAATACATATAGATGGTTCCGATGGTGGATCTGCACTTGAACGGTCTTCTCTCTGAATTGTTGAGTGTTAAAACCAACAACAAGAAATTCAAGCAAGAACAAAACTAAGCAATTCAACTGAAAAGTATTCAGTCAAAACAAGGCGGCCAGCGCCTCTTTACACAAGAAATAGGAATTACTAATCCAACCACTGCCAAATAACACTTAAGCAAGACAAGTGCAGTTGGCATTATTTTAATCACCAATTGGTCTGATGATGATGGTACTGTACGAATTATATGAATGTTCTCCAAAAAAAGAATTCGGAAGGAAAGAAAAAGAAGAAAAATGGGACCCCCAAGTTTGCCAATGGGCAGCGCACTTGATATATGTGCTCTTAACATTATGAACCTTATATGGCTAGTACTCTTTTTAAAACCTTGGTGGCTTTTTACGTTGCCAAAGTCATTTTGGTAGATCTACCTTCTGACAAGGGAAGAAGCCATTGGTAAAGGTTACAAAATATTCATTGAACAATTTGCTTTAAAAAGTTTGTTCCAAGAAGCTTGTGTCATTTGGAAATGGGATACAAAACATGAAAGATTTGACCTCTCGATGACCTTTGAGTGGTTTACCATGGTGATGACCTCATTTTTACTGTCTGCATGTTCATCTGATAAGAAACAATTATTTTCAAAGTTTCAATATTTTTATGAATAAGACCAAACTTAAACAAAATGCAAATTAACTCCAATGACAAATGCAAAGAAGGTCAAAATTATGGTAGGGTTAAAGGTCTGTCATTGTCTATCATGGTAAACATGGATACCCAAAGTACGAAGTTATGGTCAATGCGTTGAAAGAAAAGCATGTTCAGTAAGGCAGAGGCTTGTAGTATGTTTACCACACCATAGACCGCCCTGCCAGACCACATTGTGTTGTGGGGGGGGCCCCCCCCACAAAAAATCTTGCAAGCAGAAAAAAGATTGAGCTGCTATCAGAGCAAATTGGTTGGGGTTGATAAAGGTTAAGACCATAAAAAATCAAATACCCAAAGAATTAAATTGTTTTACTGCAATATCACTAGGAAATATCCAGTCAATTACAGGCTTCATTATACAATATTTATCTTCTTTTGTTACGTTCCTGATGAAATGAAAAGCTCAGAAAATGCATTTTTTTTTAATGATGTGTTTAATGAGAGTTCATATATTTCCTCTTTATGCAAACAAAAGTTCACTTGTGACAATGTATTTCATTTCCTCAAGTTCAGTGCTCACGCCACTGTACATTCTAAGAGCTGTAATTTAACTTATATTAATAGTATATAGTAGCTAAAATAAAAGTTCCAACATGGATTCACACATACACAGGGACTTCGCTTTGAATATCATCTCCAACCAGAGAAAATACCAGGAAACATAATTGCATGAACATAATAATATTAGCCAAATTACAACACTGAAACAGGTGGTTCTTTTTTGTCCCTTTCTGTTCATCCTGCCAGATGCTGACATCTCTTTGTTTGCAAAATCGCTACTCAAAATACACAAGTGCCTATAATATTACTAGTGCACCTGCTTCAAGACAGTCTGTTTCAAGATGATTTTTGTTCTTACCCTTTCAACTCAAAACATGTTAGTTCTTGTCCAGTAGATTCTTCTGATTTGCAACATAAATACTTGAGATAACTCAGGAGAAGATTAAAACAGACATAACCACAGGAACATAATAAAACCACACCTATGGAATTTTATACAGGTCAACGGCGCCATCTCTCATCAGAACAAACACACATGTGTCTCGTTGAATTTGCCCCTCGAGATTACCTTTGTTGACCTATGGTCTTTGGCTTGAATTTAACGCATTGAAAATCTCAAATAAGGTTCGTAATATTTGTAGCATGAACATCAGGATTATAAAAAGGACGGTGTTAGACAAGATAAAATATTTTGAAAAAAAGCATACAGCAATCACTTCAAACAATTAACCTGGATGATTTTGAAGGGGACCCCCAGAAACAGAGGGTTGTGTAGGAGGGTATTAATATGTAAGGCTTTTGAAAACCAGATTTTGCTTGCCACAAACTTAAGTCAATTATGCATTTTTTATTCCTTTTATGAGTTTCATGACTTTAAATCCAAAATGACTGTGATACTGATAAGTGACCAATCCATTTTAGATTTAACTTGAATCTGTTTAACTGAAAAGGTAGTTAAAGGTCTGCCATCGAACTAATGTATACCAATTTTTCTAATACCCTGGATACTACCAGCCAATTTGTTTGGATATTGATAGGGTTACATGGCATAATTAGCCAATCAGAGAGAGGGTAAGAAAAGCTTAAAGCTTATACAGGCACATCTACACAAGGTCCATTCATACTTCCACTGCACTGCAAAACTACATTGCTGTGCAGTAAATTTACTGCAATGTTCCCTCACTTCCGCTGCACTCCTAATCGATTTACTGCAGGTCAACCCAGGTCACTGCTGGTCACGGGTTGCAGTATGTTGCAGTAAACTTGCAGGAAAATTGGCATACTGCACCACTGACTGCACCCCACTGCATTGCTGCATCGCCAGTTAAAATAATTTTAACTTCGTTGCAGTACTGCATTGCGTTGCAATACTCCAAACCAAGTGATTGCAGTGACGATTTTGGTAGACTGCATTGCAGCACTGCACTGCAATGCAGTGAAGTATGAACGGACCTATACTCCACTTTGTCTAATTACTTGAAATACAATAAACAAGGCAATGATGAAGAGTGCTGCCTTTCTTTTAAATTTTCTACAGTATAACATTAATGTCCCCATTTGTGATGATTATAGGGAAAATAAACAAATCCTCATGAAGCTAAATATATTGTTTACATGCAATCTTTTAAACCAAAATTATGGTCAAGATAGGAATATAGATTATGAACCCTCAATGTTATCAAAATAAGTCCTATTTCCCTTTTCAATAACTCACTCCAAGAGCACAATGTCAATAATATTCCCATATTATTTTCCAAAGTAAATATATGCTTAATACAAAGTAATTTTTGAATTGCAGTATAAAATTCACATAAGGAAATTGGCCAAACCTGACAACAAAGGCCATGGATGTCATGTAGGGTTTTTCACCAATTATCAAATTAGCTAATTAATTATTCTCAAGACACTTTGGTATGTTATACATGTAGAGAGAGTCAGGTTGGCTAAAAATATGACTCATCTTGCATACCCGCAAGTGTAATAATCCTGATGCGAGGTCAAAAAAATGCACAACAATAATATTTATAACTGCTGCAAAATTCAACCTTGAAAGCCTCAGTTCAGGAATTTCAACATATATTCTATGGTAGGAAAATATCAATATTTTGTATGTGGGAATTTATGTAAAATGTCTACTGACTTTTCGTATTTTATTTTCCCAATTGACAATTATATACAAAACATTTTTTTTTAAATGTGGCCTTAAAAATTTTGCTTAAATCAGAGATGCCACTCAGTGCAGCTCAAAAAGCCCTGAACTGGTGAAAAACCTGGAAAATGCACGTCAAATTAGCCTAAAAAGCCTGAAAAAACAGGCTGAAAATAATCAAAATAAGAATACATTTGGACAAACAAAACCATGAATTTAGGTTTTCCAAAAAGTACATCCATTCCCGGTAAATCCAATACATAAGGCTACTAATTCCTCCAGAACCCTAAGGTTCTCCGGTCTCCTAAGTATTAAACGAGAGATTTTTATTCCGACATTTTCCATGGCTTCATCAAGACTGCTAATGGTAGCCTCTTAGGATTTTCACCATATTTTTTCTGTCTGAGCCTTCCTAGATAATTGTTGTTTTGTTCTATTCCTGACCTTTTTACAAACTCGTTTTCTTCCCTAACATGGAAATAAATTGGCAAGGTTTTGATGATGTAAAAAAAGAATTATGTAAGTATACAGGTCAAAGAAGCACCCAATTCCATGTAAAAAAATGGGTCTCACCAACATAATATGGAACCTACATAATGTAGAAATATGATGTAAATATGTTCGCCAATACCCCACTTTGTTACTTAATCTAATGTGTAGTCTGTTTTTGCTCAAATAATTTGACTTATTTTAACAAGTTTGCAGTAATCAAGCAGTGCAGTTCAGAAGAAAGAAATCATGTGATCATTTTGGGTGGTTGAGGTTGATCCCAGAGATATGCCATTTTCCCTGAATTATGACCAAGGTTAGCCAATAAATCAATTTGAGACGAGTTAGTGTTAACAGTGAAAGCCACTTTTTGGAATTGCATTAAAAAACACAACTAAATTGCTTGGTAAGATTAGCTGAAGGTACAGAAAACAGGTCGCGTTGTTGTTGTTATGAAACATTGAAATTATTACGTATACATGTAAATTCCTTTTATTTTCACTACGATATCAATATCATTGACAACTTCTTCAAATCATCCAAATAAAGTTAATTCAAGTCAGCTTTTGGCACAGATTAAACATAGTATTACTGGTCAAGCACCATAAACTTTATGCCTGGCTGCTATATTGATAGTCATTTATGGAATTCACTAAATGTTTTGTATTATGGAAATATTGTGCTTTTTGAAGTAATGATTTTGAAGGTCATGGCCACTGTGTGTAATTTCTGGTTTTATTTATAAAATTTGACATATTTAGAATGCCTACAAAATACAATGGAACAATCTCTGATTTTTATTGTGTGAATATAATATGCACTTGTCCATCTGATTTGATAATATTGCATTACATTGCCACATAACATTTTTTTTTCAATTTTGCCTACTTTCCCCAAATTATATTGTACTGGCAATATACAAAGGAATACAATTTGTAATATTTTTTTAAAGAAATCCTGAGTGAATGTCAATTCTGAGATGGTCAATACTGGTCATTTGTGACTTGCAGTAACAATTATACATTGCACACATAACATCTTAGATTAAGACTAAGACAGCTCTGATGACTCACACAATATGGAAAATGCTCTGGGCAATTCCTATTTCATGCTAATATAACAGGTAATTCTGATATTTTTTTAAACAATTTTCTCCCTTTTCACCCTCTTGTTCCAAGATATAGATTACAATTTGCAATTCAATATCTTGACCTCTTGGTATTCTTCCACTGTAATTTTCAGCTCAGAAACCACTACCTCATCTGAAGTGACCTGCAGTGATTATACCTGCCTGGACATGGCTGTGAGGAGCTTTCATCACTTAGTGATAAAAGACACCAAGATGAAAACAAAGAAGAAAACCTTCCATACCGGATGTCACCATCTCGTGTTTTATATAAATTTAGCCGAGTTTCATAATTAGAACTCATGGGTGAATTCACTCTTTTGTTCACAACCCATCTGAGGACATAATGGGTTTTGCTGTGAACAGGACGTTCTGCTAATTTCCCCCACAAAACTAGAGCGAATTTCTAAAATTGAATCTTTAAGCTATTTACCATATCAATTTGGTCACTCTTGTAAATTTTATGCATCCCAATGTAGTCAATTTTGGACAACATTTTACTTGAGGCCCATCTACAAGGGGTTGTACATACATGTACATAATAACAGGGTAGGGCATTGCCAATCAACATACAAAAATAGGCCACAAAGATGAACAAATTTGTGTAGTGATCTTATAAAATGCATGTGGACTTATCTGAGAATGTACATGAATAGTCAACTTTTTGAAGAGATTCTAAGAGATGCTAGCACAATTTGATCTTTTTACACAATTTTTAAGGTAGAAAGTGTCAACAAGACCAGATTCAAGGTGAATAATATACAGACTCGCGTCTGATAATTAAATACTGCTCAAACAAAATACTTGTATCCAAAATTATAAACTCATTTTTTTTTAAATATGATCTTTTATCGAATTACAAATGGTGTCATAAATAGTAACATATCCTATAGTGTTGCCATAATTCCTTGGATATTGACCCACTTGTGTGTATCTGCGAGAACAGAAGTGCATCTGTACATGCAATTCTGCATCTAAAATCGGACTTCTTTCCATAAAACCTTCATTGTCATTCTAAATTTACTTCTGTTGTAGCAGTCTAAGGTGTTCCACAGCGGTGCCCAGAGCACTTCGGTGGATTTGTCGCATGTTTTAAGAATTAAATATATTAGGCCATGTAAAGAAATAAACCAGTTGACCCACCTACTCGTGCCACCACTGCTCAGAACCCCTGCCCCTCCCCGCCAGCCCACCCAAATGAACTGACCTTTTGTACAGGGTCTATGGCGAAGGACACAAATTCGCCCCCTCAGGAAACACTTTGGCAGCCCTTCCGCCCCCCCCCCCACACACACACACACACATTTGCAAAGGCCTGGTTACACCACTGAGGTCCTGTCCCAGCTCCTGTAATAGTTCTCCTGGCGCCAGGCCACCACATGAATATAATTTTACTTAATCATGCATGATATTATATACAAAAAGTTGTTTCAAAATACAGACAACCAAAAGTTTCGTCGGACAACCAAAAATTGCAACCTGGTTGTCCATGAGACAACCACACATTTTCCCTTAATTTGGACACTGGGCGGGGACAAGCAACTGGTTTATTTCTTTACTTGGCCTTATTATTATTATATAATTCAATGGTGCATTCTTTTGACAGGAACGCAACATGTCCAAGGGATTTTGACAAACACAAAAGTCTCATGTAAACAGGATTCATAACCACCATCTCAATATATTATGCACCTTTGTATTTCTGGAAGTATTTCACACATTTTAACAAGAGAAGATATCAGTAGCTTCCCACAATGCATTGTAGTCATGTGAATCGTTAGAGATGAAACACACTTAAAATGCAAGTTTGTGATCAGTAATGTCAATTTTGCCATGTTTCATCACTAACGATTCACATCAGTACCTGTACAAAATCCTCCATTGGAAGCAATGCATTGTGGGAAGCTACTGAAATCTTCTCTTCATTTTAACAATGTCCAGCAAGAAACCATGACCTACACTTGAAGAGCTTTATCTTTAAATTTTTTTTTTTTTTTTTTTTTTTGTACACTATAGGATGGGTACTGCTAAGTAAACATAGCTGCTATTCACCCAGTGGCTTGTGTACTTCACAAGTACTTAGTTGTAGGTACTGCATCAATAATGTATTAAGGGGGTATCCTTCGAGTAGAGCTAAGAGTACACATAGAGTAGCCTAAGCTCTGGGTTACATCGTGAGTAGGAATCTTGCTGTGTATTATGCACCTTTGTATTTCTGGAAGTATTTCACACATTTTAACAAGAGAAGATATCAGTAGCTTCCCACAATGCATTGTAGTCATGTGAATTGTTAGAGATGAAACACACTTAAAATGCAAGTTTGTGATCAGTAATGTCAATTTTGCCATGTTTCATCACTAACGATTCACATCAGTACCTGTACAAAATCCTCCATTGGAAGCAATGCATTGTGGGAAGCTACTGAAATCTTCTCTTCATTTTAACAATGTCCAGCAAGAAACCATGACCTACACTTGAAGAGCTTTATCTTTAAATTTAAATGGAGAGGGGGAGCCACCGACACAAAGAAAGAACATACATTGGACGATTTATAACATTTTTTACCAGTACATTGAGGGGTTTGGACTCCTTAGATCACAAATAAATGCAAATGATCCACATATGTATCTTATTTATGTTGCTGAAATAGTCGTCAAGATGATAAGCAATTTAGCAATTCAACATTACCTTATCCCATCTCAGAAAAAAACACTTATCCAGTCAGTAAAGTGCCCACTTAGAAAATATCAGACAAATGTCTCATTTTAGTGATGACAAATTGTGCATTTTGTATTACAATGACATGTCTTGACTTGGCATCTGGAGTCCTTTCACACTAACCTACATGTAGTACATGTAATACACACACAATTTTGTATGCCAAAATGTGCACAATGTTTACAATATTATAACACTTTTTAGGTGTGTAAATTTTGAACAAAAAGGCTCAAATTTATCTCAATTCAATTTCCAAGGACGAGCCCCATTCTGTTATGACGTCTTGTAGGCTAAGGTCAGAAATACCTTTCAAACACTAATAAATGAGCCTTGTGCACAAGTGATCTGAATTTTATATAATATAACAGATTTTAATGATTTTTAATTGGTTCAAGAATTTGGTATGTCCAAAACAACATTACATTATAGTGAAATTACACACAATTTATATTACTGATACTTAATGTCCAAAAGAGGCGTTGCAGTTCAACGATGATATGTCCTCACAGCGAAGACTTCAAAATGACAGCATGCAAAGTGACAAACACAAAGTCTCGTGTAAACAGGATTCACAACCATCATCTCAATATATTATGCACCCCTTTGTATTTCTAGAAGTATTTCACACATTTTAACAAACCATAAGAAACCAGGACCTGCACTTGAAGGGTTTTATCTTTAAATTTTCAAATTTTAGTTTTCTGTTTTATCAAAAAAAGAAAGAACACACATTGGACATTTTATAACAGAAGCTTTAAGTACACTTTTCATCAGTATTCAGTACATTGAGGAGTTTGGCCCCTTAGATCACAAATAAACAGGGTTTCGCCAGTTTCTTCCACAGGCGACAAAACAAAATGGTTTTCCGCGTTTTTTTTTTTTTCCACTTTGAGAAAAGTGGGTTTATTCAGTTTTCTCTTCTTCCACTTGAAGCGAAGAAATTAAGAAGTCATTTAAAATTTCTATTTTAAAGCAAATTACACAGTTTGGTTTTATATTATACATGAATGAAATTAGTTGAAATAATTCAAAATAACATTTACCAGGGACCCCCCCTAGCCTACCCCATGCAATTGCCTATTTCAACTCGCATTTATTCACAAGGCCTAAATATAAAAAAAAAATATGGAAGAAACTGATTTTCACTTTTCACACCAGCAAGCCAAGCAAGTCTCCTTTAAAGAAGACTGAACATCTTAAATATGTTATAGTCTCCCTACTCCAGATTCTCCCACTAAGCAATTACAAACAAAAGAATCACTTAATGGTTGCTACCTTTATGATTTGTATTTTAAATTACCAAATTGGCCATACAATTTTAACATTTTTTCACAATTGTTGCATCTACAATTACAACTGTAATGGTATAAAATGTGTACATGGAAAGACTTGGAAATAATTACAATACATCCTGTAATTTGATGCAGTCAAAAACAAAATTGTGAGCATTTTATTATATACTTGCAAGGTAACTAACATGCTATAAACTTTGTACTTAACCCTAACCAGTACCGGGTCGTTTTGCCGTCCGCGGCCCATGCATGAAGCAATCTCTTTTTATTTGTTAACGGCCCAGATGCAACAGAGCCAAAGCTGGGTTTCATTGCATCTCGGCCATATTTCCCGGCACAGGAATTAGTAGCGTAAGTCAATAACGGCCCCATAGCAACGACAAAACATCGGCGCCATTTACCGGGAAAGCGGCCCAGGTGCAACGAAAAACATCGCGCCATTTACCGGAACGACGGCCAGTTGGAACAACGAAAAACATCGCGTGAAAATGCATAAAAACAGGGTAAATAAATAACTACATAAATAAATAAATAATGGATGCACAATGATCTGGCATGAAATTTGTAGCTTATAGTTGGCCAGTAGTGAGTGGCGCTAGTACGCTACATCATAGTCCCGTGCGTGAGGCTATTATGCTACGGTCAGCTCCGGTTACGTCATGAATACGTTGATATGCCATTTAACCCAATAGCTTATCGAAAATGGTGGCGCTATCACGGTCCATCGAAATCGAAATTGTCTATTGGCAATTTGTACTGACTGAAAAGTCATTTGCGCCTTCTGCGGGCAAGACGGCCCACATGCGCAAAAGCAATCGTCAATCCATTTCCAGTCAATAACGGCCGATGCAACGAAAAACATCGCATCATTTCCTCCGGGAAGACGGCCCAGTGCAACGAAAAACATCGCTCATTTTCCGGAAGACTGGCCCAGGGTGGCAACGAAAAACAAAATCGCGTCATTTTCCGGTAGATCGCCCAATGGCAATGAAACGCATGAGAGTCATTTGCGCGACCAAAAATAGTTGTTGAACGGCCCAGTGTAACGAAAGCATTTTCCGACCGCCTACCACGTTTTCGTTGTGCCCTTTACGTTTCTCTCGGCCGCGTTGTGTTAGTTTGAAAAAAAACCAGATTGTAAATGTTAAAGTAACTAAAGTCGCCTGATGATTTGAAGTGCAAAGCAGATTAATATGGTGTAATTTTGTATGTTTGTTCATAATACATTCTTTATTTCTTCCAGTTTTTCTTCCAGTTTCTTCTCGGAGAAACTGGAGAAACTCGATTTTCCAGTTTCTCCATTCTTTTCCGGAAAAGAAAAAAAAAACTTTAGGTTTTTCCGGAAGTTTCCCGAACCCTGGCAAATAAATGCAAATGCTCCACATATGTTCTATGTATGTTGCTGAATTAGTCTTCAAGAGAAAGCATTTAGCAATTCACATTTACCTTATCCCACGCAGAAAAACACTTATCCAGTCAGTAAAGTGCCCACTTAGAAAATATCAACAAATGTCTCATTTTAGTGATGACAAATTGGTGTGCATTTTGTATTACAATGACATGTTTACTCCGGCATCTGGAGTCCTTTTCGAAAGAGCATAAAAAAAATATGTTTTGGCTTAACAGAGATACATATCAGGCCTCTCGGTCATTCTGGGGCAATTTTTTTTTTAGATCTTCTCAATGTTTTACTCTAAAATGAATAAAAGATGCTACTATTTAAAGCTTTTTTCAATGACATAGCAAAGATCTTTTATTTTACTTGTTGTAGTTGCTTTGTCTTGTTTTGTTATTTTTTCATCTTTGTGTTGGTAAAAAAATATTTTGTTTTTAATTGTGGATGAAAATAATGGGTCAGTCGGCAGAATATTTCTTTTATTTTGTGCTAATTGCATAAAAACTTTAGCGTCGGCAGGTTTTTTTAGGGTTGGTCGGGTTACGCCAAAAAAACAATTTTTTTTAATGCCTAACCTAATGTTTATTATTATTAGTTAATCTCCTGCATTTACACAAATTACAATATGCTTGAAAAACTTGTGTCATCTTGAAAATTAACTTTTGCTTTCTCTCTCTTTGTTTTTCTAAGTTGTGTTACATGCATAATACATTAATATTTCTCACAGGAATCAAGAAAGGCAGAGATGCTGCCAACTTGTTCTGCTATGGTGTTCTGTGTAATTACCACCATTCGTTGTAAGCATTGCTTAGTCCTTATTATTTTAATTTGGATCATCTAATTTGGGAAAGGTGAAATTACACTGTTCAAATTCTCCTTTTAAGGGCCATGGTCTGATCACTAATAGCCTAATCCCCAGATTTTATTAGAAGATGTCAAAATTTTGGTATCTGAATTCTGAAAAAAGATACCTTTTATTTTGTATTTACCCTGTGAAATTTTAGGGCTAAAGGATGTTTGGTTGGTAGACGTTTCATATAGAAGTCCCATTGATGCAAATGAGGTATTACAATTGATTCCGTCATGCGCTGTATGATGTTGTGCAGCAGCGCTTGGCGGAATGAATGGCAATACCTCATTTGCATCTATGGGACTTCTATATGAAACGTCTACCATTTGGTTTGGATGTTATCAGCAAAAATGTGCCTCATTTTGGTTGACCAATATTAACTTTACACAGTAGTCTTTGGGATTACAAAATCATTGTTTTTAGCTCTCACATCAAAGGGGGTTGAAATATCAGAATAAAACTTTACAGATGGAATTTTGCAGAGAATGCCTTTCTATCAAGATGAAAACTTTATACTTAAATTGGGTCATCCCCCTTTAAATTTACATGACATCTCAACACCTGGAAAATATCCAGGCTCAGTGATTAATGTATTTGTCTCTGATACATTTAGTTCAAACCCCAATGGAGATATTTACTGTGATTAAAACATTTAGAGATAAAATTCTGAAATGGATTCATATACAGCTCAATTACTTGCACTATGGTTCATATGAATTAGGGGATTCATTTATTTGGGGAGTGTTCTATTTTACTTTTTGTATTTATATTAATTTAATTTTTTGTCTGTCTTTCTATCTCTGTCTGTCTGTCTGTCCGTCCATCCGTCCGTCCATCTGTCCATCTGTCTCAAAACTGCAAGATTGGAAGCAACTCAAATTTTGGTACATGCATCATTGGATCACAATCCCAATCTTTTGTGGTAAATGCCCAAATTATATGAATGGTCAATTGATTATCACAATAAAGTAGTACATAGTACATATTTGGTTGTAAACATTTCCTTTACAATTTACACCCAGCTAATTTTTAACACCCCAGGATTTTTTTAAATCATCTGCACCATTAGCCTTAAGTACATGTAGTAATGCACATATTGTATGTACCCATCTCACATTACTTGCAAATTTCTTACAGATACAATCGAATTTGCAAGTTTGTATTTTCTGTCCATGAACAGACAGAAATTAGTGTACATGTAGTAGCCTATGGGAACCTCTGATACAAGCATTTGCTCATAACATCAAACCACAAGATCGGTATCAACTAAAATTTTGGGAATAAGCTTCTCAATGATTTCTAGCGAACCATAAATGAACCATAAATGAAACAGAAGGTGCTACATGCAGAATCACAAAATGCACCTTTAAGGACTTTTGTCTAGACTTGGGGTATCAGTTGTATTCAACAAGTGTGCAATATTTTTTTTTTCTGTGCAGCCAATCTGTACTTTTGGGTTTGCAGGTGTAAAATTATCTTTTGGCATTGTACCTGTACAAAATAAGGAACACAGCACATAAGAATATATTTAAACAAAACCAAAAATATCAAATAAAATTTTCAAAATTTTGTTGGTAATAAAGAAAATAGAAGACTCTTGCTGGTAAGAGGGGTTGATCATAGCTGCAAGCCCCACCATAGCATTTTCTTTTTATTTTGGTCTTAAAGACTTTCCTGGCGACGGTTGGGAGTGTTAGCCTAGAGAAGTGACCTGTAACACATTTTCATAAAACTGCACCCCAGATTGAGCTTGCCGCCAAGTTGCGGTTCATGTCATTTTCACATTTTCCGAAACATTAAATTTTATTGCATGCAGAAGCTACTTATGAACTTTAAGAAAAACCAATCACTCTGGTATGAATTCTTAATCCTTTTCAGTTAAAAATCCAAGGATAATAAAGTGCTTTGTTCAGGCACTAGATGGAATCAATTATAATACCTCATTTGGATCCGTGGGAACTATATGAACCGTCTACCCTTACAGAAGACCAAATTTTTTGGCAGACTGAACACTCTCCAAGGGATTTAAGAGAATGCGCTAATATTGCCTACTTGAATTTGGAATAGATATAAATACTGAAAGAAATTTAAGTCTTGTGGCACACCCTATGATTCAGCAGCCTCAATGGAATAAACTGCATTTTTAAGTATGTGTGGTGGTAGAAGACGGGAATTCAATACTGTAAATATACACCTTCTGGTGCTGCCATCGCTCAGAAATGCCATGCATTGGTGTTAAAGGTGCTTTGGTCCGATCGTTTTTGGGAACCCCCTGATTTAACCGGGAAGTAGTACAATTTTTAATATCAGTAAGGCTGTAATTTTTCTCATTGTGGTCATGAAATTTCAGCTTTCAAATCCATTTTTCTTTCTCAGATACAGATTAAAAAACTACCATTTTAGTGGTTACCATCAATATTAGCACAGTAGTGAATAGTCATTGCACTATGCCCATTATCGCGTCGAGCATCAAACCGGAAGTTTTTTTCCACGGTAAAATATTAGCACAGTAGTGAATAGGGCATTGCACTATGCAATATCGCGTCTAGCATCAAACCGGAAGTTTTTTTCCACGGTACTTGATGGTCAGTGAAGTGTCAGGCTCTCATATCAAGTAGAGAACACGACAGACACAAATCGGAATAAGCACCTTTAAGGTCCAGGGATGGTTGTATGTGGTAATGTGACTGCCCAGATGTCCCGCTAGATATAGTTTGGATAACAGAAACAAATTAAACTTTGTTAAATGCGGATGCCTTAAATGGAAATGGGGAGAGCAGTGGCGTACCGAGGCAGTCGATCCAGAGGGGGCAACATTTTCAAATCGTCCCGCCAGAGGGGGCAAAATTTTTAAGTTGTCCCGGTGATTTGCTCCAAGTAAGTCCGAACGTGACGAAATGCGCGCGCGTAGCGCACAAAATCGGCTAATTTACTTTACTTTTGCCCAAATTTAGGCTGAAATTGGTCAAAATTCCCGAAAAAGAGGGAAGAAAATGCATATTTTGGTCCATATCGTCCCGCTTTTTCAAGCCAAAGGGGGAAACTTGCCCCCCTGCCAAACTTTTGCCCAAATTTAGGCCGAAATTGGTCAAAATTCCCGAAAAAGAGGGAAGAAAATGCATATTTTGGTCCATATCATCCCGCTTTTTCAAGCCAAAGGGGGCAACTTTCCCCCGTCCCTCCAAATAAGTCTGAACGTGACGAAATGCACGCGTAGCGCACGGAATCGGCTAATTTACTTCACTTTTGCCCAAATTTAGGCTGAAATTGGTCAAAATTTTCCGAAAAAGAGGGAAGAAAATGCATTTGGTCCATATCGTCCCGCTTTTTCAAGCCAAAGGGGGCAACTTGCCCCCTTCCAAACTTTTGCCCAAATTTAGGCCGAAATTGGTCAAAATTCCCGAAAAAGAGGGAAGAAAATGCATATTTTGGTCCATATCGTCCCGCTTTTTCAAGCCAAAGGGGGCAACTTTCCCCTTGTCCTTCCCATCCCCCCCAACCCCCCGCTAGGTACGCCACTGGGGGAGAGAGGAAATAAATAGACAAAAAAAAAAAAGGAAATATAAAATGTGTTCAAATAACAGGGTTTATAAGACTCTGGTTAGTTAAATTTGTGCATGTTTAGTGTGCACTGCACGTAGGCCCTGATATTCATATTTTACCATCCACCATGCCCCCATTTTTTTAAGTAGGCAGTAAATCATGAATGTCTCCTTTTAATGCAGCGTGGGTCATACATCTGCTTGCTCCCCTGCTGGGGTCACACCCCGCTGTGTACATAAAATGTGGTAAAGATGAACAGGATTGAACCATCAGTACGGAAGTGTGGCTTGATCTAATATGAGATAATTAGTTTGGTCTTTGAAGAATTCGGTCTTGCGAGGGAATGCCGCCTGGGAGTAGCTGTGCCTCAGCCTTAAAACGAAGAATGGGAATCATGATCAAGAGCTAATTGAAGTCTACATAGTACTGAATTACACTTGCTCAATTTCATAAAAATCAAGGAAACGGTTGTTTTGTACATATCAAGATAAATCACATAACAAGCTGCACTGCCAATCATGTCCATTGTTGTGGGTGGTTGTTAAAGCTATCATAATTAGGTGTGAAATGGTGTGCAGAGTGACCAATTCAGTGGCCTAATCTTGTTATATAACATTATTGCCCAGTAAAATTTTACAGCCTTTGTATTCAAGTAGTGCTACTCCTTTCAAATGAAAGTACACATTAAAATGATGTGAACACAACATGCTGCTATGTAATCTTCTAATCTGTCCTTTTGTGTCTGAAGCAGGGTTCCCGTTTAAGGCGCGTCATTGCTTCCATGACGCACTTCTTAAAGTCAGACGCACTATTCTGACTCCTAATAAGCCCCTCGCGCCCGTCTGACGCGCAGAATTTCACATACATTCACATTTAATACATGACTTTTCACTTCTCTCGGCTCAGTATTTTCTCTCAAGTTAAAAAAAACATTTGATTGTTCTCCCCTAGGTTTAACACTACCTGACCAATGTCAATTAGCGACCTCCTCCACAAAACAACGGTTTTAATGATGCAATAAATTCGGGGGAACCCCAGAGAGACCCGTTGCCATGGTTTCAGTGCCGGCTCCTCCTAAGAGATCGTATGTAATGTAAACAGAGCGGCAAACATCAAAAACATTTGGATAATTGAAGTTTTCATTTCACTCTGTCCAGATCATAACGTTAAACTAATTATACCACACAAGTGCAAACAAACATCAAGTAAAAAAATTAAACTTCCCTTAAACTATATATAGAAATAATCTTCATAATAAATTCAATCAAGGACATTAAAATTTGGGAAGAAAAAAATACTAAGACAAAACCAACTAAACAACACGTGCTTGGAAATCCTTGCCCAGCAAAACGGGAAACCCCTTCCTTATGGGGAAATCCCCTCTTGGGAAAAATGGCAGTACCTGGTACTGTGGATTCCTGTTCGTAAGTCGCATACTTTGATTCATGGAGGTATAAAATTGTGCCCATGGTTGCACATGGCCTGGTCTTTTTACTTGGAGGATACAAACAGGTTATCGTTCTCACTCATTAAATAAAACTGGCTCGGTCTTATTCCATGTCCACTAGAAATTCAAATGAACATTGTGGTTTGTTTTGTTGTGAGTTCACGCCCATTGACCCCATTCCCGGTTTTGCATTGCTTTGTGTTTGCCCCCGACTAGGCCTAGAATCAAATGGACGACAGGGTGTTGTTATCTTCTTTACATGCTGACAGGTATTTAAAGTTTTATCATGCCGGGTGTTTGCTTGCGACAAGCATTTGTTATTTTCAATTTACCAAATATCTCTTGGGTATCTTTTGATCATGATTTACTTATGAACTATTTTTTATAGGCATATTTTCATTTTAATTAATGATGATTTTTAAAATAGAAATGTTTTCATCCCTGAGAAATAATGAGAAAAGTCCATATAAATTTATTAGGATGCGGCGCGATAAAAAGCTTGGTATCGATGACGATTGGTAATTGAAATTGGACCAAAGACGTCAGTGTCAAACATTGCTAAAGTAAGTAAAGGGAGAGGAAGGGCACCTAGGAACTTGTGGTAGTGTAGTAGGTAAAGTAAAACAACTTTGTTTTTTAGTGCTGGAAAACTTTGAACCTGTATTGGTTCTCGCAAATGTTCAGTGCGAACTTTAGGTCAATGGGTTCGCGGCCAAATTTCCGGCAGTTTGCTAGATTGACTTTCGACATTGAAAAATGTATCCGAACGAAAAAAATCAGAGGCCGGACGCAAATTTTTTACTGGCGTGAAAACTTGGGCGTCCATTTGGACGCGCAATTTTCAAAGCTATTAACGGGAAACCCCTGTATGCGGGTTTGAAATGAGCAAAGCTGAGGACACCTATTCGATGAGTGAGTTAAAGGCTGACTCAGAGATTCCCGATGAGGGCCGCACTTGATTTTCAAACAAATCTTTTTGCATAATGCATGTCCATTATAATAATCACTGTGTGAAATAAGCTCAAATAGAAGTCCTTCATGCAGAAAATCACAAAGTTGTTATAAATCGGATCAGAATTTTTGTTATGTCACGGTATCCTATGGCAAGTTGTACCTGTGCATAAAGGTTACTGCATGGAACAAAAAATCAGATTCACTTCTACTGTGGAATTAATTAAGCAGTTTAGGTGCCTATCTTAGTTGTAGATGATTATTTTTTAATACAAAACAAAAAAATTAATTTGAAATCTCTGAGTCAGCCTTTACCCTAGGGGATGAATTCAGTATTCTGCCCACATCCTACAGGTCTACAACATGCAGTTTTATTCCATTGAGGCTGCCAAATTCATACATGTAGGGTGTTGCACAATACAAAATTCTTTCCAAGCCTGGTGCTGAATTTAAGTGGCGGCCTGTCAATTCATGATCCCCAAAATGCTGAACAGAGTACCTTGTAATCCCTTTAAATTCAATCCTTAAAATAAATGCTTACTTGCTGCTGCTAAATAAATTAAGTATCCTTTTTTTTTCCAAAATAGCATGAAATAGCTACCCTATCCCAGTTACGCCACAGAACCCGCAACTACGTGAAAAATAAGTTTACCCTTCCCATGAGTTTCCCTGCTCGATGACGACAACACATTATATTGAGTCCCCCCCCTTCCCCTGGCCATGACTCCCATCGGCAAAGAACTTGGTATTCTGCCACAGGCTAGGAATTCGGACAACGTTAAAGTGACATGCAGGAGATTTTTTTTAGGACACGAATTGCTCTCAAATTGCACAGATCGATGTAGACCCCTTGTAGACACAAGAACGTTCCGAAGGTTTATTGGACAACAATACAAACGAAAACACAAATCGTTTTGAACTTGCCTGACTATCCTTATTGTACCCCATAGAACACCGTGCTTTGACTTTCTGTCGTGCACGACAGAAAAGAACTAAATCATCATATTATTACATAAACTAAAGACGGCGTATTCACCGCTTATTCCTTTCAGGTGTATCTAATACATTGTAAAGCATTCTAACATATGCAAAAAACCCTGGTTCGAAAAAAAAATGGGGGCGCTTCTTTCTGGAAATCTCCTCATGTCCTCTTTAGCGGAATAAACCCAATGGTGCAATTCCGACGAGAATCACCGATCGATTCTCGCAGGTGATTCTCGTAGCATCCAGGATCTTATAATCAATTTCTCCCATTGAATCAGTATTAAATGTTTTGTCATTCAAGTAAATTGATTCTCGCAAACTCACCCAAATTTGCACCCCTGAACCGCATGTTAGAAGGTGCCGAATTTTAAGTGGTGGCAGAATACCTAAAATTCATCCCCTCCCATCGAATGTAGCCAGTCTGTCTAGCCACAGACTCACATGTCAAGGACACTGAATTGTGCTGAATCACTGGAATTTAATCTGTATCTTGTGGAGAGGCTAGTCATGCCAGTAAATGATTAGGAAAGGAATTTTGAATTGTGCCACAACCCTATGAAATTCGGCAGCCTCACGGAATAAACTGCATGTTTTGAAGGATTTGGTGGCAGAATAACCAAGGTCTTAGGCAGGCTTTGGAAGTTTGGGTGTGTAAATTGAAAAACTGGTTGTGTTATTTAAGTCTTTGTGTGACCTAGTATGTGTCCATTGGACAAAATTTGGGTGTGCATTTACAAATTTGGGTGGCTAAAACACTCCCTACACGGCTGGCTGCCTTACACAGATCGAATCTGTGGTAGAGTGTTACTCCTCTCCAAAGACGACAGGTATTGCATTGCGTTTTAAAGCGTGTTTACTTTTGCCTTATGTAACACATTTTATCGTGCTCTGTAACATCCTTTCAAATTCAATTTATTCATTTGTTTTATGCCCCAAAATGCATGTGTTTTTACATTTTCATGAAACTAATACACATACCATTTGATGTAAATTCCATAAACCGGCTAAAATTTTCGATGAATTGTTTCCAAACATCTTTCGTCCACCCCGCGATGTTGTCAAACTTCCACGTGTAAAATATTATCAAGTGACGTATAAGGTCATGTCAACTCATTTTTTACACAAGGGAGACTAATCCAGTTTCATGATTGCCCATATCCCTAAAAAAAACTCATCATGTTCCGTTACCAACACAGGGATATAGCACTTCGCACCTTACAGTTTTCGCGAGGATATTTCCAGCAGCCCAATATCGGGATACTTGCGCAGACCGGTGAACATCGTGTAAATCAATGGCTCTAACGAAATGGCTGCTTCATCAAACTCTACTCAGAATAAAAAATAATTCTTACTTATCTATTATTAACAATCATTTTAATTGAAAAATAATAAAATATGATTGGCTTATTAAACCATTTGCAAATTTCACGGGCCTTTTCTGTATGGTAACACTTCTATATTTCACCAATTTGATGAAGTGTAAGTGGGGTACTGATTTCCCATATCCCGAGAAGGAAGTGGGTATATACAAGACGGTCGTGCAGCCAGACACTCAAAACGGTAATATACACGACCTTTGTAGAGATGGCGCTATCCCTTACGCCCATCCCGCAACTACGTGAAAAATATGTACCCTTTCCATGGATTTACTGCTCGATGACGACACACATTATATTGAGTCCCCCCCTTCCCCGGGCAAGTTACTTCCCATCGAAATAATTTAGTTATTCCTTTGCCACATGCTACGAATTCGGCAACGTTAAGTACATTGGAGATTTTTTTTGTTAGGACACGACTATTTCTCTTCAATTGCACAGGACGATGGTAGACCACCTGTAGACAAGAAACGTGTCGAGTTATTTGCCAAACAATTACAAAAAACATCAATTTGATTTTGAACTTGCCCTGACTATCGTACTTGTTCCCATAGGAACACCGGTGCTTTGACTTCTGTCCGTCACGACAGAAGTACTTAAAGCATCATGTATTATTACATAAACTAACGACGGCGTTATTTCGGCTTATTCACTTCAAACGTGATCTAATACATTTGGAAAGCATTCTAAATACTGCAAAACCCGGTGTTCGAAAACAAAATGGGTGGCGTCTTCTTTCTGAAAGCTCCTATGTCTCTTAGCGGGAATAAACCCAGGGGGCAAATTTCGGACGAGAATCACCGAATCGATTCTCGGCAGTGATTCTCGTAGACATCCAGATATGAGAGTTCAATTTCTCCCATTAGAATCATGGTTTAAATGTTGTCATTTCAAGTAAATTTGATTCTACGCAAACTCACACAATTTGCACCCCTGAACCGCTGTTAAGGGTGCCGAATTTTAAGTGGTGGCAGAATACTAAAGTAAACACATTCCCCTCCCATCGAATGTAGCCAGTCTGTTCTACCACAGACTCACATTAATGGACTCACTGAATTGTGCTGAATCACTGTAAATGAATCTGTATCTGTGGAGGGCTATTCCATGTCAGTAAAGATTTATGGAAAGAATTTAGTATGTGCCACAACCCTATGATTCGGAAGCCTCAACGGAATAAACTTGCAATGTTGAAGGATTTGGTGGCAGAATACCAAGGTCCTTAGGCAGGCTTTGGATTTTGTGTTGGTAAATGGTAAAAACTGGGTGTGTTATTTAAGTCATTGTGTACATATGTATGGGCCCTGTGGACACAATTTGGGTGTTGTCATTTACAAATTTTGGGTTGTAAAAACACTCCCTACACGGCTGGCTGCCTTACACAGATCGAATCTGTGGTTATGGTGTTACTCCTCTTACCTACAGACGACAGTAAGTGCTTGCGTGTTAAAGCGTGATTTAACTTTTGTCCTTTTTTAGCAAATTTTAATCGTGCTCCTAAAACCTCTGTCAATTCAGTTATCATTTTGTTTTTTCTATGCTCCCAAACGCATGGTTAACATGTTCATGAACCTAATTACACATACCAATGTCGTTGATGTAAATCTCCATAAACGCAACCAATTTTCTGATGATTTTCAAACAGATTGTCGTCCACTCCGGTCTGATGTGTCACTTCACGTGATATAAATATTCAGTGACGTATAAGGTCATTATGTCATACTCATTTTTACACAAGGGCGACTAATCATTTCATGATTGCACAATCTCCCGAACTCTTCATGTGTTCCGTTCAACTCCACAACGATAGCACTGTCGCACTTACCATTTCTTCGCAGGATATTTCCAATGCATATCGGGATACTCCCACAGACCAGTGAACATCGTTTAAATCAAGGCTCTAACGAAATTGGGCTGCTTCAATCACTCTCTGAGATAAAAACTAATTCTTACTCTATTATTACAATCATTTTTAAATTGAAAAATATATTAAATATGAATGCGCTATTAACCATTTGCAAATTTCTCAACGGCCTTTTCTGATGGTAACACGTCTCTATTTCACACTATTTGATGAAGTGTAAGTGGCGTAATTGTTTCCCATAGCATGAGAAGGAAGTGATTATATACAAGACGGTCCTTGCAGGCAGAACTCAAAACGGATACACGACCGTTGTAGAAATAGCGCTACTCATAACATGGGGTCATTTTCAATAGAAATCGGATATTTTCGGCTATCATCATCGTTCTATCATGCCATATTTCCTTTAAAGCTTTTAACATGTGCGCCATTTTTCTCTGATATTTCGTAGAAACGGAGCTCCAAACTTTAGAGAGGGCGAGGGTCCCTGAACGTACCCTGCATCCATTCTGAATTTTTGTCCATTTGACTACTATCCTTCTGTTTTTACATATTTAGAGCATTCTTGGTTCTAAGAAAAACGCAAAAATAGAAAAGAGGTTATTTGGGGACTAACCCTTGATTTGTGATGTACCGCTGTTTATAGGGTAGTAATCTATTAAGCAGGAATCAAATCATCAAATCAATTGTAGGGGGGGAGTAAAGCAAGCAAGAAATAAAGGGTATATTAATGACTCAATGCATTGCTTATTGAGGGCCGATACAAATACTGCTTCAGGATAGTTTTTTAGCGGTTTTTATGCATAAAAAATATTGTGTTTACACTGTAGAATTATTAATTTACGTCAAAAAGGGGCTTGGGGTGACTATAAATTAGTCAGCAAATTCTGTGTTGTAGTTCCTATCATTCTATATATGTTATCAATGGGCTACATATTTGCTTTTCCGGAAGATATCCTTCCCATATTTTTCAAGTATTTTCAGGATTTACAAACTATTTTCATTATACGCTCTAAATGTTGACACTTTAAAATGACAAGTTTCGACTGACGAATTTTTAATTTGTCAATGACAATTTTGTACTAATTTGAAGACGATAGACTCATCAAATTGACTAGTATTACTGTTGGTCCACACAAAAATGATGGATTTTAGAAGTACATCAATGTCATTTGTAATTAGTCATTTGCGGAATTTTTCGTAAATTTTAAAAGTCCAAATTTCAAGTGGCGAAGTAGTTCGTCATATATGAAATTTATCTCGGACAATCTTTAAAAATCATTCTTTTAATTCAAACCACTTTTTAGCGCTATTTTGTGGATGAAAAAAATTGCATAACTAATATTTAAATTAGTCAAATACCGACCCTTTTTGGACTAATTAATATTTGCTCAGTGGAGGGACAATTTGAAAGTCCATGTTCTATGCTTCTATATATCCCTTTTGTAATACAAATTCTCTCCACCCCCGTGGTCTGGGCTCTCAATTGATTTTTGAGAGGGTCCCTCTCCCCCTTTAAATTACAAGTACCCCTGTACGGTGTGTGCTAGATATTTGAGAAAACCCCAGGTTTGATTCTTTTTAAGAATCCCCCAACATTTCGTAGTCACCCAACTTTGCTCAGCCCCTCTCCCCAAACAAGGGTCAGTGCTGTCCCTTAGCCAAGAATGGCAAAAATATAATATATACACTAATAAAGGTAACATAGGTAAACAAGAAGAGGGTGGCTTAACAATTTCCATTTCGATGTTTGAGTGGCAACTTATGACATCGATTTTACAGGTACCCTTAATCCACATCTCCCTTCCCGGGGCCCTTGCTCCCACCCAGGAGCGGCACCACAGGTGGCCTAAAATCAATAGTCTGGAGTTGGCTGAAAGATCATAGGAGTGGGCAAACATTACTATACCATTGTCCCATATAGGTCAAAAATCAATGATTTAACAATAAGCTTAACCCCCTGTTTTTCCCAAATTTTCCCCTTGAAACCGTTCGCGTCGTGGTGGTTTGTTCTCCGCGACGTGGATGGCTGTCGTTGCTGCCAGTTTTTTCACGCCGCCTCCTCCCTTTGACATTTCTTGGCAGCCCTCCGTCGCCCCACTCGCCTCCGTTTCCCCTGCCCGCGTTCTGTCGTCCCTTTGCCTAGCTTCCCCCATTCGTCCCACGGGGGCGGCAGCACGCCCATTTTGAAGTGGGGATAAATTTCCAACATTCCCGCCTCGATACTCAGTTTTAGGCAATATATTATCAAGCCCACTAACCTCTAGCTACCTCTTGAACTTTTTGGATTTTTTTTAGGAAATCGCACACCAAAACACGAGGTGGGACCCCCATCCCCCCGCCCTAAAGGCACTTAAAAAATTTTATTTGTGACTACCCATAGCCTATTAAGCTTCAACCGTCATGCTTTGCAACAAACGTCGTGTATATACCGCGCCGGTTTATACGTAACGACGTCGTGTATATACCGATTTGCTAGTTGGGTGCACGACCGTCACGGTAGGGTATGTACCGCTAGTAGTTGGGTACACGACCGTCGGTATATACCGGTTTGCCAGCAGAGAATGTTAAAAGACAGCGGGTCATTTGTGTGAAAGCGTTATTATTAAACAAAATCAGAATTGTGTAGTGAAACGAACCAGTTTTCTTTCTTTTTTTTTTCAATTACGAGCTTTCAATTTTTGAAATCGTCGTGATGTTTTGGAAAGTTGTTAACAAGTGTGTCTAACGTGATTGGTATAATGATAATACTTTTGAAAAAGAGGAAATCAAGTCACCAACCAGATAAAAATCAGGTATTGTAATTTGATGGTACATGCTTAAACGCAATGCCAAGAAACCTATCGTCTGTGTCAGAGGGGTAAATCCACGACACCAGATGCGATCTGGTATGCTGCCTCTTAAGTCCTTGCAGAATACTGAATTATCCGGCAATGATTATTGCTTTTGTTTTTGGGTAGGGGAGAATGTCGTTAACTCAAGTACATCAATATATCAGTGGTATTCAAGGTTTTCAACATTCTATTATTAAGCGCCTTGTAATGAACCACTGACAGACTATGTTAGTGTTATGTCAGTTACAGAAATAAACTGTTTACTAGCCCGGAATGGGAAGGTGCAAGATCAGTACAAATACAAGGTCAAAGCAATGCAGTCACGCCCACACGATTTGATCAATGAAAACGTCACAGAATGACGCTCTTGCAACCCAAAAATCCACTGAGGAGGGACATTGAAAATAGCCTTAGGTGTCGAACATAGACCCACACTGTGCACTTTACTCACCAAATTCAACACCGTGTCCACTACATCCCGATTAGATATATCTCGCCCACTTCAATCAATCGATTTCAAAAAACACCCGAACTTCATTTTCGACGAGCAACTCGCGGACGCCGGCATGTTTAGCAGCGAATATATCCGTCTTTGCGCGGAGTTTGGAGTCTCAGTGCCGGAACCTCTCGGCGGCCATTGCAAGTCTAGTACGGTGTATAATTCCACAAGAAAGGAAAATAGGTTATCGAACTCCGTGGCCTCGATTTTTTTGCCAGTCAATTGATTTGAAACAGTGCATGCAAAGATCACTCACTAGGCAGACATCTTAGCTCACGTCAAATGTTCGTGCACTCATTTCTCCAGTAATGTAATTTTACACCACACCCCGATAAATATAAAATGTGCCCTCAATCAAGAAAATCAGTACAGGTTAGGACCAATTTCAAAGACAATGGAAAAGTCCATTTCACCAATTCAAAATCCCTCTCAATATAAACCAAATGTATCTTCTAAAAACTTCAGAAGCGTACACATTCTACGCAGATGGCAATTATTCGACTTCGTCGAGAGCATAACAAGTTGTTGAAGAAAATTAAAACGGCATTGATATTTTATTTAGATCTATCCAAAGACATTTTAACATCAACCCTGGTATTTTACTGATAAATAGAAAATTGATTTTATGAGCAAGGCCGTTGTGTGGAATTTTAAAAGTATCTAGCAAACAGGACACACATATACGTCCAAATACAATTCAAGTGACCCAATAAAAATTACAAGAATTTCACCTGTGGGTGTCTTGAGCCCTTTACTTTTTATATTGATATAATTAAAAATATGCATACATCATCTCGTCTAAAGTTTTGTCTTCTTTGCGGACGACACCACAATTCTGTATTCTCATCAAGACCGATGCCAGTAAAATATCCTTGGTCAACAAAGAATTACAGGAAGTTACAAAAGGGTTTAAAGCTATAAGCTATCAGTATGAACATTCATTTGAACTATCAGTTGATGTTGAAAAAGATGATTTTATGGGCACACCTCAAAGGACATTTAGCTAAGGTAGTAATCTTTCTAGAGCGAACAAGACAAATTTTCTGGGTATTCGACGAAAACTTGTCATTTAAATATCATGTTGAAGCAATGGTTAACATGGTTAACATAACAAATATTTCGATATTGGCATTCTAAGTAAGTTGAAACACTTTGTTTTATTGCATCAATGCTCAATTGCATTGCCTTATTTTTCTGTAATTCTTGCATGAGGTAATACTCATATGATATACCTGGATAAATTATTCAGATTACAAAAAAAAGCCGTGAGAAATCCATTCAACATCCATTTTATAGAGCATTTAAACTTAATTAAAAAACAAATTGCTTATGTTATATGAGTAACGAATCTTTATAGTTTGTGACTTTCATCGATATTTAATTGCAACATTATGTATGGTATCCGTGCGTGGCTTTGTTTGTTTTTGTTTATTTGTTTTGGTCACCCACTTCTGGCCCACTTCACCTCTCGGTTGGTATAACAACATTCTCTGAACATGTTTATAATGATATTTGGTGTAATCATTCTGTTATATATATAGCTTGTCATGGAAATAAGTATGAAATATATGTAAATATATATGGATATGCATATACTATGCATATCAGCTCATATCCATGGCTCCATGGCACTGGTCATCTCTGTGTTATTGTTTTCCAGAAAAAATTATAGGCCAAAAAAGGGCAAAAGGGCCCATAATATAGCTTAAAATTGTGCAAAAGTGAATGAAATAGGTTAGCAAAGTAATTTTCTAATTAGAGTTGTCGTGTTTAACAGAACTTTAAAACGGTAATTTCAGATTACTTTAAACTGTGCATGAAAAAAATATGAACATTCTTCTGATACCAAAATCTCAATTGTAATAGAGTAAAGTAGGGGGACACAGTTGTCGATCGGGTCACCCACCTTTAAAGCAATAATAGCACGTTTTTCCAAAAATTGTGAGATTTTTACACCGTTGCATTGGTAACTGGCTAGTAAACTATACCTGTGAATGGTTAAGCTCGAAAATGTATGTGTCGCAAACGAAGAGTTTTGTAGTTCTTTTTGTAGTTTGAGATCTCCGATAATAATTCAACGGCTGCTGCATGCTGGAAACGGCCTTCCAATATGAAATAGCCGGGAAATAGCGCTGTGTACGTGTCTACGCTCTTCCATTAGTTGTTTTATTGGTTCAGGCAGGTCAAGTTAGAGGTTATTTTCTTGAGGTGGCACTATTTTATCATGGTCGGACATAAACTTAGCATTTCCAGCTCTGCAGTTAAGCACAATCTGCAATCCCAATTCTAATTACAAAATTGTCTAGTAGTTTCCTAGACAATTACCAACATAACCGTGCAAAAATATCAAATTTTGAAAATTGGGAGTGCTCTTGAAAAATGTGCTGTTATTGCTTTAAGTGACTAGCAGATTCGGTATAGGTCTACTCTGGAGGAAGTTATTGTATTTTATAAACAGAAATAACGAATTGGTCTAAAATTGGTTGTTAAAATCCCTCCCTTAACCCTCGTCTTACCAAGGGGGCACCCCCCCCCCCTAGTTAACTTCGCTCCGGTGCGCTAAAACGCTAAAAGCTTCTAGGTAATCGTTCTCTCATCCTTTCCGGTCATTTTAGCGAAAAAAATGTGAAGGTAGCACCTTCACCGGGGTTAGGGTATGCCGTCAAAGTCGAAGGGTAGGGGGTGGTTGCCACCCAAGGATGGTGCATTTTTGAAAATATTATGCACAGTATGGCTCTAAAACTCTATGTTTATGTAAAACTAGCGAAATGCCCTAATTTAGAGCTGAAAACCGCATGAAAATCCGATATTCCTGCGATTTTTAGCGCAAAATTGGATTTTCGCCTATTTTCGGTGGAAAATCCCAATTTTGCCGACTCGCGGACTTAATGACGTCATTGTGACGCTATACTAGGTATGTTGGTACTTATTTTGGTATCAATGGAAAGGGGAGGACCATATCTCCCCATTGGTATCAAAACCATAAGCATCGGGTGCTTTATAACAAATTCTCGAGGGGGGTGGTAACCTTGGTAAACCGTGTTACAAAAAAAGGCTTGGTAAGACGAGGGTTAAAGATAAGAGCACCGAGATAGTCCCATCATCTGATTGTCAGCTGTATGTACACTGCAATCAGCAGGTCAAACGTATAAAAGTCACTTTCAGGCATCAACACGTGCATATAATATTGCTCAGCATCGGTATTAACTGAGAATTGGGAAATAACCTTCTCTCACAATGATGGCCCATAAACAGACATGCAAGTGTTAGGATCACAAAAGACCTCTATTTTTAGCAAATTTTCCAAAAAATTCACCCGAAGACTCCATGTTGTGGAAAATGTTGCATATTTGCCACCCGAAACTTCCCGTTTTCGGGCAATTTGGATTTCTTTCACCCAAAAGCCCCTATTTTTTGGAGTCCTCTGTCACAGAATTAAGCACCAATTCATATGTGAGCCCCCGGGGTGAGCCCCTCCCCCTCCGGGGGGTGGGTAACATGAACTCTCCAAACAAGCATTTTCGACAGAATCAGGGCTACACTTTTATAATTTGTTTTATATTGCAACCTAAAAGAAAATGTTGGTCAATATTTATAGGCTTGGTGTAGAAATAGGGTTTATTTTTTCTAATGAAATTAGAGGTCTATGGTGATGCATGAACAATAAGAACAACACATAAACCCAGACCCTAAAGATGTCGTTCCAATATTCTGACTGAGCTATCTACTGAAGACGAGCTAACTCCTTGCAAGCACAAGCCAACGATAGATGGCGCCATAGCTCTCATCCGCTTATGAATTCAGTTCGACTAGCTGGTGTATGGCAAGTCAGTCGTCATCCTGTTTCTGCTTCAAACCCGGGCTTCAAACTCGTTCTTCCTGTAACCAATAGTTAGCGACTACCAAAAGGGTATAATATGTGTTTTTAATTAATTAAATAGCTCTCATCCGCTTCGACTTGATGCCTGTTCCTGCTTCAAACTCGTTACCAATACTTACCTACCACACCCAACACATGACTGCAGCGACCGCCAAAGGGGTATCATGGTGTTTTTGTTTTATTTTTATTTTTGTTTTTTATCTAATTTTTATTCAATCGTTAGGTATTCGTGGGCGGCCAGCGAAACCAAGAATGGAGGTTGTTTGCCTGCTGTTATAATATGGAAAGGACTGGTAAAAAGCTAATAAAACAGGACAAGTATGAATATCATCGAGAGCGCCAATTTTTTTTTGGTTTGGTTTTTTGTCAGACTTGAGCCTCACTTTCCCGAAAACTGCCTCAAAATACGTTAAACAGCCCAGAAAATGTTGCAAAAAAAGTACATACTCTCTAAACATGCATCTTCAACAGCATCGGGGCTACACTTTATCATTTCTTTTATTGTAACACTCTCTCTCTCTCTCTCTCTCTTATAAGACCCATATTGAGAAGACGAAGACTAAAGTATCTTCACGCAATATAATATCTTGCATGCTTGAACAAACTAACTGGCACAAGATGGGGTACTCGCCCACATACTCTAAGATCGACGGCAATGGTCCTGTGCTACTCATGTGCAGAATATGCTTGCCCTGTATGGGAAAAATCAAACCATGCCAAGAAGCTTGATTCAGCGTTAAATGCCTCCTGCCGGTGTAAAGAAACTGCACTGTTAAAAATAAACCTGTAAAAAAACAGGGAGTTGACTGGCAGCTGGGACTCACAACGTGCAGAACGTAAAATAACTGGAGCCGTAAAAATACGAAACCATTGCAGGGAGCGTAAAATAACGGCGTAAATCTCAGCTTCAACGTTATTGCTGTGTTATATAGCCTCCATTTTTCTGATTAAACTTTTAAAAATATTATTTTCTCAATTTTATTTGAGAAAAGATTTCTCACAGGAAAAGCACTTTGTTTACTATAAAAGAGAGAAAAGGGGAATACCCCTAGTTTGTTTTGCAAAAAAAAAAAAAAAAAAAATTCGTGGGCGGCCAGCGAAACCAAGAATGGAGGTTGTTTGCCTGCTGTTATAATATGGAAAGGACTGGTAAAAAGCTAATAAAACAGGACAAGTATGAATATCATCGAGAGCGCCAATTTTTTTTTTTGGTTTGGTTTTTTGTCAGACTTGAGCCTCACTTTCCCGAAAACTGCCTCAAAATACGTTAAACAGCCCAGAAAATGTTGCAAAAAAAGTACATACTCTCTAAACATGCATCTTCAACAGCATCGGGGCTACACTTTATCATTTCTTTTATTGTAACACTCTCTCTCTCTCTCTCTCTCTTATAAGACCCATATTGAGAAGACGAAGACTAAAGTATCTTCACGCAATATAATATCTTGCATGCTTGAACAAACTAACTGGCACAAGATGGGGTACTCGCCCACATACTCTAAGATCGACGGCAATGGTCCTGTGCTACTCATGTGCAGAATATGCTTGCCCTGTATGGGAAAAATCAAACCATGCCAAGAAGCTTGATTCAGCGTTAAATGCCTCCTGCCGGTGTAAAGAAACTGCACTGTTAAAAATAAACCTGTAAAAAAACAGGGAGTTGACTGGCAGCTGGGACTCACAACGTGCAGAACGTAAAATAACTGGAGCCGTAAAAATACGAAACCATTGCAGGGAGCGTAAAATAACGGCGTAAATCTCAGCTTCAACGTTATTGCTGTGTTATATAGCCTCCATTTTTCTGATTAAACTTTTAAAAATATTATTTTCTCAATTTTATTTGAGAAAAGATTTCTCACAGGAAAAGCACTTTGTTTACTATAAAAGAGAGAAAAGGGGAATACCCCTAGTTTGTTTTGCAAAAAAAAAAAAAAAAAAAATTCGTGGGCGGCCAGCGAAACCAAGAATGGAGGTTGTTTGCCTGCTGTTATAATATGGAAAGGACTGGTAAAAAGCTAATAAAACAGGACAAGTATGAATATCATCGAGAGCGCCAATTTTTTTTTTTGGTTTGGTTTTTTGTCAGACTTCAGCCTCATTTTCCCGAACACTGCCTCAAAATACGTTAAACAGCCCAGAAAATGTTGCAAAAAAGGTACATACTCTCTAAACATGCATCTTCAACAGCATCGGGGCTACACTTTATCATTTCTTTTATTGTAACACTCTCTCTCTCTCTCTGTCTCTTATAAGACCCATATTGAGAAGACGAAGAGTAAAGTATCTTCACGCAATATAATATCTTGCATGCTTGAACAAACTAACTGGCACAAGATAATAATAATAATAATGAACATTTATAATGCGCACAAATCCGCTAGAAGCGCTCATGGCGCAGACAGAGCAACCAGCAGAAACAATACAGAGGAATAAACAGAATAAACAAAAGTAAAGTCATGCGAATACATGATATATCATAGAACAAATTCTAAACTTGATTCTGTTCATAGGCAATGTGAATAAAATGGGTTTTGAGCTGAGCCTTAAAAGACTCAATTGAGGATGATGTACGGATATGGTAAGGAAGTGTGTTCCACAGCCTAGGGGCAGCCACTGAGAAAGCACGATCCCCCCACGACCAGGATGATTTAGGTTCAACTAACAGTCCTTTTGTTGCAGAACGGAGACCTGAGCGTGAAGGGTTGTAAAATTGAAGAAGTTCAGTGATATATGATGGAGCGAGATGGGGTACTCGCCCACATACTCTAAGATCGACGGCAATGGTCCTGTGCTACTCATGTGCAGAATATGCTTGCCCTGTATGGGAAAAATCAAACCATGCCAAGAAGCTTGATTCAGCGTTAAATGCCTCCTGCCGGTGTAAAGAAACTGCACTGTTAAAAATAAACCTGTAAAAAAACAGGGAGTTGACTGGCAGCTGGGACTCACAACGTGCAGAACGTAAAATAACTGGAGCCGTAAAAATACGAAACCATTGCAGGGAGCGTAAAATAACGGCGTAAATCTCAGCTTCAACGTTATTGCTGTGTTATATAGCCTCCATTTTTCTGATTAAACTTTTAAAAATATTATTTTCTCAATTTTATTTGAGAAAAGATTTCTCACAGGAAAAGCACTTTGTTTACTATAAAAGAGAGAAAAGGGGAATACCCCTAGTTTGTTTTGCAAAAAAAAAAAAAAAAAAAATTCGTGGGCGGCCAGCGAAACCAAGAATGGAGGTTGTTTGCCTGCTGTTATAATATGGAAAGGACTGGTAAAAAGCTAATAAAACAGGACAAGTATGAATATCATCGAGAGCGCCAATTTTTTTTTTTGGTTTGGTTTTTTGTCAGACTTCAGCCTCATTTTCCCGAACACTGCCTCAAAATACGTTAAACAGCCCAGAAAATGTTGCAAAAAAGGTACATACTCTCTAAACATGCATCTTCAACAGCATCGGGGCTACACTTTATCATTTCTTTTATTGTAACACTCTCTCTCTCTCTCTGTCTCTTATAAGACCCATATTGAGAAGACGAAGAGTAAAGTATCTTCACGCAATATAATATCTTGCATGCTTGAACAAACTAACTGGCACAAGATAATAATAATAATAATGAACATTTATAATGCGCACAAATCCGCTAGAAGCGCTCATGGCGCAGACAGAGCAACCAGCAGAAACAATACAGAGGAATAAACAGAATAAACAAAAGTAAAGTCATGCGAATACATGATATATCATAGAACAAATTCTAAACTTGATTCTGTTCATAGGCAATGTGAATAAAATGGGTTTTGAGCTGAGCCTTAAAAGACTCAATTGAGGATGATGTACGGATATGGTAAGGAAGTGTGTTCCACAGCCTAGGGGCAGCCACTGAGAAAGCACGATCCCCCCACGACCAGGATGATTTAGGTTCAACTAACAGTCCTTTTGTTGCAGAACGGAGACCTGAGCGTGAAGGGTTGTAAAATTGAAGAAGTTCAGTGATATATGATGGAGCGAGATGGGGTACTCGCCCACATACTCTAAGATCGACGGCAATGGTCCTGTGCTACTCATGTGCAGAATATGCTTGCCCTGTATGGGAAAGATCAAACCATGCCAAGAAGCTTGATTCAGCGTTAAATTCCTCCTGCCGGTGTAAAGAAACTGCACTGTTAAAAATAAACCTGTAAAAAAACAGGGAGTTGACTGGCAGCTGGGACTCACAACGTGTAGAACGTAAAATAACTGGAGCCGTAAAAATACGAAACCATTGCAGGGAGCGTAAAATAACCGCGTAAATCTCAGCTTCAACGTTATTGCTGTGTTATATAGCCTCCATTTTTCTGATTAAACTTTTAAAAATATTATTTTCTCAATTTTATTTGAGAAAAGATTTCTCACGGGAAAAGCACTTTGTTTACTATAAAAGAGAGAAAAGGGGAATACCCCTAGTTTGTTTGCTAAGTGCACCTGTTTAGATTGCACAATGGGGGGAAGTGGGGGATTCCCCAAGGATGCTAAACTTAGAAACTTGTTTATGTTTTGAGATCAAAACATTGTAAGATCAGGGAATTTCCCCATAGAGTTATATATGGAAAGTGATGCGATTCAGGTTATGTTTATGCATGATGCTGTTGTAATGTCTATTTTTAGATTGGGATCTTTGTGAAGTCAGTATATATTTGAGATTTGAGTGAAGTCTCGCCGCCAGCATCCACTAGTAACAAGTAGCTAGAAGATAGCTATAGTTTTATTCTACATTGAGGAGCAGACCTGTATCAAGTACCTAATGCCAGGATATATAATTCCATGTGAGCAGAGTTGCTGTAATTATTCTACTGTCATCTTTGAAGCCGAAAGTGCTGGGAATCAAAATAGGATTCCAAATTGTGGACAGATAGAAATCGTGGTGATTATCTTGGACTGACATACTGTGGAATATTATATTGTCGTCGAGGGACTTATGTGACCTTGTCGTCTTGAACTGCTGGACAAAAGTTATCTTCAGGACTGAGAAGATTCCAATGGAATATTACCTGAGGATTTATAATTGTGACTTTGCATGCTGTCATTTTGAAGTCTTCGCTGTGAGGACATATCATCGTTGAACTGCAACGCTTCTTGTGGACATTACTGGATATTCTTGAGGACAATAAGTATTAACATATTGTGTGTTGTGTAATTTTACTATATATATATAATGATGTTTTGGACATACCAAATTCTTGAACCAATTACAAATCATTAAAATCTGTTATATTATATAAAATTCAGATCACTTGTGCACAAGGCTCATTGTGTTTGAAAGGTATTTCTGACCTTAGGCGTACACGAGACGTCATAACAGCTGGTTTTGACTTGTTTAAACAATATGAAGAATTAAAACGTTATTACAATCCTCTGACCAAATTTTCACGTTGTTACTATGGCATCATACAAACGTTGTATTTACGTTACCATGTGGTTGTAAAAAAGTTATATTTTTTAAGGCAAACAATTTTGAGAAAAAGGTCAATAAACAAAGGGAAAACGTGAAGAAATAACAATTAAAACGAGTATATACACTTTGTCTTATATGGTAATGTACATATTCTGATGTCACCAATTACTTAATTATCATACGAGTAAACTTAATACATGTACCTTATACAGATTCGAACCAGGGCCTTAAGTTTACAAGTCCTAAACCTTACCCACTACACTACATGACTTTTATGATAGCAGATGCTAAAATTAAATATATATATGTGTGTGTACTACTTTTTTTCAAATTAAACTAAATATAATACAAAAGGAGGAAAAGAGTTTTTTACACTATTTTAAAAATGATAGCGAAAATAAGATTTTGCATTTTTTTAATGACGTTACTTACGACGTTATTTAGCACATTTTATAGGTAAAACGATTTTCATAGTTCATATTCTTACATTGAAAACAAGTAAGTTACAAAAGAACGTAATATTACGGAAATTATAACAACGGTCAGCGTATAAATACTACCTTTTTTCAAAATGTGTAGTATTATTTTCTAGCCACTGTTTATTTACATTGTTTCTGCTTCGCGTCAATGGAGAACACAATAGACAGATGGGTGGTTGGACACTCAGTCACACGGACGCTGTAATATATGACACCGGCTTATCACAGGATGTCTCCGTCCAATACCAACGGAAAACTAACACATCCTAGCAGGAATTGCTCCGCCAGACATCCGTCGTAGCGTAGCGAGCATGCAAGAGCGTAGACTCACGCCGTAGTATCTAAGGTGAAGCACCCTATGTCTGAAAAGATACCTGCTGCCAGCCGCCTTAAATCCAGAGAGAGTTTCTCAAGCAAAGTCCAACCTCTTAAACAGTCTCTAAGGAGCTTAAAGGCACTATCAGTGATTTGCTAAATCAGAAAATCGAAAAAATCATCAAAAATCAGATTTTTGCATGTCTGTAATGAGTGTAGGTATCCTACCATACCCTACAAATTATAGGACCAGAAGCAACATAATAAGGACGAAATCGGATATTTTAGTCATTAGTGTCCGAACGGACATTAACTACAACACGTAATTCAATCGTATCTTTGAATAATTGTTGTTTTCTTCCTTTTATGACAATTCTTTAGTTGGAAAAGTAGGGGTTTGAATTCGACTGGGTTGAGTTTGTGTCCAAATAGAAAGTAGTCAAAAATCTTTGGCTTGCGTCTTGAACTAGTCATACGAATAACAGTGCATTTGGTCGGGTTGAATTGCATAAGCCATTTTCCCTGCCAGGATTCTAGATGATATAAATCTTCCAGTAGGATTTCCTGATCATGCTGATTATGTATAATATGGTAGATCAATGCATCATCTGCAAATAAACGAACCTGAGATTTGATGGAGTATGGCAGATCATTGAGAGCACGTGTGGCGCAGCGGATAAGCGCAGGACTCATGATCAGTTCGAGCCCCGCTGTAGTCAACGTGTCTGTGTCCCTGGGCAAGATACTTAATCGCAACTGCCTCGTTTACCCAAGCGAAATCTGGGGAGCTGTTATGGGGAATATTACAATCTAAGTGCTGATAGGGATGTGCGCTTCGCCAGTTGCCGGCCTAGATGAAGCGAAATGATTGTGACGATTTCCTGATGGCAGCGTAATAAAAATAGGATTGCGCTTTGAATCCTTGGAAAAAGGCGCTATACAAATGTTGTATATTATTATTATTATTATATAAAGAAGAAATAAGAGTGGCCCCATCACCGTACCCTGTGGAACACCGGAAACAAAATTCTCAGCTGCAGATTCTGCTCCATCAACTACAACCTTCTGTTTACGGCTAGTTAAAAAAAGCTTTGATCCACTGGTAGATTGGACCTCGTATGCCTAGATGATCTAATTTGGACAAGAGGCGGTGGTGTGGAACCGTGTCGAAAGCCTTTGCGAAATCTAACACTATGACGTCTACTTGGTTACCTTGGTCTAACTGGTATGCCAGGTCGCCTACTGTTTCCAGGAGTTGTGATTCACAGGAACGCTTTCGTCGGAATCAATGCTGGACATCTGTTAAGATCTCATGGGTTTCACAGTGATTCATGATGTGTTTAAAAACAGCATGTTCCATTAATTTACAACATACAGATGTTAGTGATACTGGGCGATGGTTTGATGGTAATGACCGATCTCCTTTCTTAAAAAGTGGGGTAATGTACGCCATCTTCCAGTCAGTTGGTAAATTGCCAGTATATAAACTCTGAGTGAATAAGACTTGGAGAAATGGTGCAATCTGTTCTGCGCATTCGAGTATATTCTTTACCGTTGTATGTAAACTATGAGTCCGACGGACCATAAAAACTTCTACACCGGTATCAACTCTTTTCCAGTTTTGCTGGGGAAGGACTTACATATTAAAGTTATACGAGGATGATCGGCAAAAGTAGGTTGTGTGTTTTTTTGTTTTGGGGGGGGGGTTGGTTTTATTGTCATACTTGAGCTCATTTTCCGAAAACCCTGCCTCAAAATACGTTGAAACAGGACAGAAAATGTTGCAAAAAGGTACCTACTCCTAAACGAGGCATCTTCACATCATCAGGGCTACACTTTAAATCATTTCTTTTATTGTAAACACTCTCTCTCCTTATAAGACCCATATTGAGAAGACGAAGAGTAAATTATATTCAGCAATATAATATCTTTGCATGCTTGAACAAACTAACTGGCACAAGTATGGGGTGCTTGCCCACAATACTCTAATATTCGACTACAATGGCATTTTCTACTCACTGTGCAGAGTATGGCTTGGGCCCCTGTATGGAAAAGAATCAACCCCCGTCCAAGAAGCTGATTCAGCGTAAATGCCCTCCTGGGCCGGCTTAACAACAGGATGTCTACCGTCGCAACACCACGGAAACTCTTACACATCCTAGGCAGGAATTAGCTCCAACCAGAATCCGTCTGATAGCGTAGCGAGCATGCACATAGCGTAGTATCTAAGGTGAAGCAAAACCCCTATGTCTGGGAAAGATACCTAGGCTGCTTGCCCAGCGCGCCTGTAAATCCAAGAGAGTTTCTTAATCAACGTCCAACCTCTTGAAACGTCTCTAAGGCTCTTAAGAGAAGAGTCGCCTTGTGGGAAAGAAAGACTTGCATCAACCAAGTAACATCTGTTGTTATACATCGAACCTTGTGAGTATCTCCCACCTAGCGCTGCTCCTCATGGGGGCGTGAAGCGATAGCGGCCTCAACAGATTAAGAACCAAAATTGGCCGATCTAAGGGTTTCTCCCTTGCAGATGGGTGCTACCGGAAAGCAAAACAAACATCACCCACCAGATAATGGAAGCATCTCTTTGGTCTGCCCCTGCTGTAGCAACAATTTTATGCCAAACCATGACCGTGCTGAATGCAATCAGTGAACAACCAACGTTGAATACATCTCTGGCTGGATCATCATTGAGAATCACAGTGTTGTTAGACACGATAAGAAGAACCTAAAAGAAATGTTGGACAAGCTTAACACACAGGTGGTTGGTTGATATGGTGGATGGACGCTCAGCCTCGAGACCTTGAGATCACCCCGCCCCGGCATTGTTGGAAGCAGTCGGCAAATTCTGATAACCTCTTGCTCGAGACTCATAATAGCATTTCTACTAGACACCTACTACGGAGCGTTTCATCTCTCACGCACGCTTCTTGGTGATAGCATCCTTAGCTTCTAACTTGAGCCATATCAAAACTACCCCTCACGAAGAATAGCGTTTCCCCAGGTATCTTACCTCGCATGAATCAGGTCCTACGAATATCAGGTGTCAGCGCCAGCATCTAGAGGTTAATCTCGGCCAAAACGATCATCGCGCATTTCCTTCAGAACCATTACGCTTTGACCTGGAAAGGACACCACAGCTTGCATGTGATTGGTTCTCAAAAAGAAAACAGCGTTAGTACTTGGCAGGTGAATGCGGTAAATACTGGCTGCACGCCAGGAATCGACGCTGGCCCAATGTAGGCGACGTTGGGTGATTAGCCAAAACGGGCCACATGGGACCCCGACAGGGCGACGACGTAATTTAATGATATTTATAAGAGGTGGGTGTAGGAGTTATGCATGCGGGAGTTCCACCGTACTCACTGTCAGGACTCGAAAAACCGTAACCCATAATATTACTCTTATATCTAAATAATACTTCGTGAGGCTATTGCACAATTTCCATCCCGCTACCTTAGCAACATCCCACAAGGTGTCCAAAAAAAAAAACCAATGTTCCCTTTGCGAGCACCAGACAAACTCTATCAGCATTAATAATAGATTGTAATATCCCCCATAACAGCTACCCATTTATCGCTTGGGTCAACGAACCATTTAAGACTAAGTATCTTGCCCAAGGACACAGACACGTTGACCACAATAAGACTCAAACTCACGATTTTAACGGTTCAATGATCATGAGTCCAGCACGTTTTCCACTAGATAGACCACACGTGCTCTCAAATACGGTAGGAGCTGTTCAACATAACTCAATCAAGATCAAATTCAAGACTGCACTGTTCATTAAAATAACAGCGATTTGACTGGCAGCTGGGACTCACAACAGTTAAAACCACGTTTTTTTTACAGTCATTTGCACGTTTCGAGTCCCTTTCTACAGTTATTTGCACGTTTTGAGTCCCGGCTAACAGTCAAAACGCCGTTATTTTAAGATCATTTTTAACAGTGTGGGTAAAAGAAACTTAAATTTGAAAGGAGGATATTTCGTGTTACAAAATATTTACGATAAAAGAAAAGAGTTACTCTGAAAGTCTTTTTCTTAGCAATCTTCACAGAAAATTATTACAATTACATGAACCTTTCAAAACTCAATATAGTACATTGTAAAAAAATACAGTGCAATTTATAAGTAAAATAATGTAAAAATAAAAAAAAAAAAAAAAAAAATGGGAACAGATTGCAATCTGTGGGAACAGATTGCAAACTGTGGGAACAGATTCCGTAATCTGTGGGAACAGATTGCAATCTGTGGGAACAGATTGCAATCTGTGGGAACAGATTACGTAATCTGTGAGAACAGATTGCAATCTGTGGCCACAGATTACGTAATCTGTGGGAACAGATTGCAATCTGTGGGAACAGATTGCAAACTGTGGGAACAGATTCCGTTATCTGTGGGAACAGATTGCAATCTGTGGGAACAGATTGCAAACTGTGGGAACAGATTGCAAACTGTGGGAACAGATTATCCAAAACAGATATTTTACTTATGTCCCCTATGGGGCTTCGTAGTTATGAAGCAAATATGTTCATGTAAAAGGGTTAAAGCATCATAGTCTGTTGAACAAAGTTGAGCATTTCAGCTGTTAATACGTCTTTTTAGTTTTTATCTCAACACATCCCCCTCCAAATGGATTCTTACCATCGACAATATGCGTTTACTGACAGGAATAAAAAATCAGACTATAGATAGACCACACGTGCTCTCAAATACGGTAGGAGCTGTTCAACATAACTCAATCAAGATCAAATTCAAGACTGCACTGTTAAAAATGTTCATTAAAATAACAGCGATTTGACTGGCAGCTGGGACTCACAACAGTTAAAACCACGTTTTTTTACAGTCATTTGCACGTTTCGAGTCCCTTTCTACAGTTATTTGCACGTTTTGAGTCCCGGCTAACAGTCAAAACGCCGTTATTTTAAGATCATTTTTAACAGTGTGGGTAAAAGAAACTTAAATTTGAAAGGAGGATATTTCGTGTTACAAAATATTTACGATAAAAGAAAAGAGTTACTCTGAAAGTCTTTTTCTTAGCAATCTTCACAGAAAATTATTACAATTACATGAACCTTTCAAAACTCAATATAGTACATTGTAAAAAAATACAGTGCAATTTATAAGTAAAATAATGTAAAAATTCTTCGAAAATGACAATATCTGGCTAGAATTTGGAGATACAGCAATGTAATTTTCATGTCCATTTTCCCTATTATAGCGGAGCTCTTATTCGTTCAACAATATAAATATTATCATACACTATTTTAAATGTTCAGATATACGACCAAAGTCAACTTCCTTGACCCCACCTTTCACGCCTTCAAACGTGAGATTTTGGTACCATTAGAATTACCATGTATTTTTCTCATCTCATCTGCAAAATATGTTAACTAAGTAACTTCTTTCCCACTATGATGCTACAGGCTAAAATATACTTTGCTTTATACGAAACTCTATGCACAGGGTTATAGCACCGGACATTTGTTTCATAGCCGCCATATTGGATTTTTAACTGAAAGACGATAATTTTCCTATATTTACTGCTTTTTAAACCAAAGGACAACTTTGTTTTCAAGTCTATAAGTTATTGTTGCACAAATATCTTTCATATAGGACATGGCTTCGGCATAGTTATCCTTTTCTGACCATGTTTGTAATTACCTTTATACATCACACTTCATATCCGCCATATTGGATTTTTCAGCTAAATTTCCATCATTTTCGCAGTTTTGCTGCATTTTTAAACCAAGGGACAATTTTTTTCTTCAATTTTTTGAAGTTTCCAAGCAATTAGTATACAACTATCTATCATATAAGATACGTTATTCGCATGGCTTCGACTTAAATATCTTTTTCTGTTATTACGGATAAAAGTGGTGAACCGTCTATGTACACCAACAGCTGTGTATGGGCTATAGTAAAACACACAATTACCGCTCACATTAAAATGGTATGTCGGAACGAAATGAAATTTGGGAATTTAGTAACTCTAAAATAAGTTTCATCTGTGAAAAAAAATTAAAGAAGCTGATTTCAACTGATTTTGGTAGGTATGGGTGTCAACATTTACCAAAAACAAGTGGGTTATCGTACTAGGGGTGGGGAAATTGGTTTTTCGGTCAATAACAGGGGTCAAAATTTGTAAATTATAGATGGAGCTCATGAGATAAAAAATAACGAATATTTTTCAGTGTCTTAAATGCTTACTTACCGAAGTGGGGGGGGGGACAAGGTCAAGCCCCATTGAATGCAATGGATGTTGACCTTTGGTGCTCCCTACATTGCGAACTAAGCATTTAAGACAGTCAAAACTATGCCTTATTTTAATCCTATAAGCTCATCAATAATTGGCACCATTTTTTTATCCAAATCGGAGTAATTTTAAAATTTGACCTCTGTACAACTGAAAATGACCATTTTTATTGATTTTTGCTGTTTTTAGCCTATAACTCCAAAACTTTCGGCCGCAGATAGTACAAACTATACCTTTTTGGAATCCTTATTAACTTGGTATACTTTTCAACATGATTGGATCAATTTCAAATTTTGACCCCTGTTATTGACCTTTGACTCCCGAAAAAAAAATTTCCCCACCCCCTACGATAATTCACTTTTTTGGGTAAATGTTGACACCTTTACCCTAAAAAAAGTTGAAATCAGCTTCTTTAATTTTTTTCTCACAGATTTGCTAAAAATATGTTTAATTTGAGTTACTAATTAAAGTATGTTGGTGATGGCCCTTCCCATGAAACAGAAAATATTGTAATTGGGCGGTTACCTTTAAATAATAAAACTTATAGGAACGCGGCATATCTACTGATTCGTCTGACTTTGATTGTCCTTGTAACTGATTGTTCCGTTTTGGATGATCAATTATTGAAGTAATCAGTTTATAATGTACGGAACAGGGACACTGCGACCTTTTGTTTCCTGGTATCAAATAAAAAAAGACAAGGGCACAAGAAAAAATAATTTTGCTCCTCTGTATGCCTAAATACGTTACATATATAAATTCAACTACAATTTCCTCACAATTTGCCAACACTTTGATTTTTAATCTACATATTTTAGACATATACCTCAAAGAATCTTTGCTGAAAAAAACCAGAGATATCTATGGCAAAGTAACCTCAATTTTAGTGGTAATTACAGTGAAATCGTCGTATCCAATCACTCTCTAACATGTTTTACCTAACATTTGTTACATTTTTACCAACCTTGGTTTAGTGTCCCTAATTTGGGTTACCATTAACGAAATAATCAATATAGACATGTTTTATAGAGATGAATGGGCTTTATTCCGTATAGGCTTGGTTGATTTCTTTCATCCACACCCTTTATCCAAAAGTTTATTCCATTTTCACCGAAAACATAACTCCATGGTTGTTTTGCTACAAATTCCCATTTTTAATCATTTGTAATGAAATTATATCAATGATTTTTGCAAACAACAAACGACAACAACACAAAAACAACACCACCAAAAAAAAAAAAAAAAATTCAATTTTGCAGAAAAACTTAGAGTGAAAGAATAAGTTGTGAAGAACACGATGTACTTTTTTTATTAAAAAACTTGCAGCGTGGGGGGGGGGGGGTTAGAGTACGGTCCTATCTACAAAATGCGAAGCTCATTCAATTCCATTGCATGAGAGTAAGCCAATTTGAATTAAACTGTCAATGTTGACCTTATTATGACCTTTCAGTTGATCACTTGATGAGTATTTCAGACCTCTATATACACTCACATTTGACAAGTATACTAAATCAAATTTTTGACTAATTAATGTTTAGATTTTTCCGATTTTTGAATAGCCGCATCATTTTCACTAATATAAATAATGAAAATAATGTTGGGGGGGGGCAGTTATTAGGTAATATCTTTTGAGTAAAAAAAAAAAAAAGAAAAAAACACCCTGTCGTGGTGATTGTATGGCTTTTTAAAATTATTAATCCTAACACCAAAGTTGTTTATTGCTTTTTGTCGTGAGAAAAAAAATTATTTTCTTAATAATAATTTGTCCCAATATGGCAACTGATTCAAAAGTTGGTCTAATATGGTGCTTACGTAATGTATGTCGTTTTGTTAATCAGGAAGAATTTTGTGACCTTCCTTTTCGCATTAACAGGTTTTGTTAATACACTACATTGTTTGAAGGCGATCGGGCATAATCTGCCGTGGCCTTGTTTTGCCCAAATTCTCGGGAGTACATTTCAGACACCAAATATAGTCCCTGCCACGGTTCAACGAATATGCAACTCAATAGTGGTGTGTTTGTGTTAGAAAATTAGTGACCAGGACAAAATTGGTGCGGAACGATATTTCTGCCATATTGGATATCTTACAAGGATTGGTGCACAGAGAAAAACTTTATCAGAACCATGTAAAGTAACCTCAGATATACAAATTAAGATGGTTCTCTCATCAGTTCTAAGTGGTAGAATCAAACCATGACTTGCGTTTCCGTGTTGCCCACGTTACGATATTGGCGCATGATAGGCCTATAGGGCTATAGTTATAACATGCATATATGTAACAGTGTTTTAAAGGTATGTTGTGAGGTGGTGAATGCATGTTGCGATAATGGAACATCGTTATAGTCCATCAGAATTGATAGGTTTCGGATACCTTGAGATCAGAAACAATTGTGTATCTGTTTGTGTTTTTTTATGATACTGTAATGAGAATGGGATTCGTCCATAGCTGCATGGATGGTTTATACAAATCCTATATACAAGGCACTGCACTTCATATCTCTATAGTACTGTACATGACATGTGGAACTCGGTGAGGTTTGTTGTGAAAAGGTTTCACATACAAGGGTCGATTGCAACCAAGGTTTTCTAAATCAAAATTGTATGAGATTCCAAAAAATCATGGGTTAATTTTTTTAAATTGTTCTTGGATGTAATTCTAGGGGGCAAGGTTATACAGGGGTCAAAATATAAAAGGGGCAAAATGTGTTTTAAGTTACAATCATGTTCAGTAACCTTTCATGATTACGAAAGTAAGTTTAGTTTGGCCATACTATTACAAAGTTTCTGCAAGGCAAAACGGGTTCAAAGTCACACTGGGGTAAATTTCCAATTCTCGGGCTTGTTTTAGAAATGACAGTGCCAAATTTTCGTCTTACTGTACAGAAACCGAAAATATACAGGACGGTTTCAATGACGTGGGGGGGTGGGTGGATGGATTATGAGGGTTGGGACACTATCAATGATTCATCCGGATGATACCAAATATTTAAATTGCAGAATAGCTTAAAAGTGAAGTATATATAATATATACCGTATAATCCTCATAAGTTACTTTTTACAACTAAGAATCGACATAAAAGGAAGAAAAACGGCAGTGTTCAAAGATATTACTCTCCATTCAATTACGTGTTTTAGGACGTGTCCGTTCGGACACTAATGGACTAAAATATCGTGCTCTTTTACTTATATCTTTCTTCTGGCCTTATTTAAAAGACAGGTAGGGCCTACATCACAGGTCGTAACTAATCTAGTTTCCACCACTGTTTTTTCTGTTGCTAAAACTACATTGTGTTAAATAAGCTTTTGGGCCACCCTGATTTTGGACTTAAAAAACAAAAGGCGGCCAAAATATCAATTTTGGCTAAATTCATATTTCCGTCGTAAAATGGCCCACAAAAACACAGAATTACCCTTTTAATATACAAAGGCACAAATCTTGACTTGACAAATGAAACCAAAATCGGATTTTGTTTTTAAAACAAAACAAGAAAGAATAAAAAATTCAAAATGGCCGCCATGAACGCTCTTTCCAGATAATACATGGCCATAAGTGTAACTTAATTATATTCGTAATTTGGAAAATGCTTTATAACTTAGTGTTGAGCTTCTATCAAAAAATATACATGGCTATAATTTTTGCATCGAAATTGAGCCGAAAACAAAATCAAAAATGGCGCCAAAATTACCAATTTTGAATTCAAATTTGGCTAAAAAAAAGGTACATTTCTGTTGTAAATGAAATGCACAAACAACTGGAAATTTCCCTCTTTATTGTGACATAGAATAGGACATTGCCTCGATAAACTTAAAAGTTCATTGCTGATCGCGTGCCCAAAAATTCAAAATGCAGCCACAAACGTTAATACAAGCATAATTATTATAAGTTTTTCTCAGGACTTATGATCATAAGGAAACGATGTATTAACTTGTTGTTGAGTGTACCACAAATATAAAGGGCTATCATTTTGCCTCAAAAGGACAGCCAAAAAAATCAAATGCGGCAAGGATACCCAACTTTGTCATATAAATCAACTTATGTATTGAGTCGTAAAATTCGCACACAAACTACAGGCATTCTTCTTTTTGGTGTACCAAAGAGGTCAATTACAATTTATCACGTAACGGGGCGAATACTGGCTTGATCTGCATCACCGTTTGGACTGCACAGTATTGGTGGTGAGTGAGCGCTGTGGTACCAGGGAACCCTCCTCTCCAGTTGCAGGAACTGTAATGCTTTGTGTTTTCTTTTCTCGTATACGTACGGAAGCCCATGCAATATTTGTTTGTGAAGACACGGACATTGATGCGCAGGTGGGTGGTGGACGAACAACAACTGCCAAGTCAATGCCTCTTAACATTTCCTTATATTGGAACCATAATAGGGCTCCGGAGATAAAGCCAGCTCCTTCAAGGGCATGGCTGGTCACGGGGAACCTAGCTTGGTTCGATGCTGCGTCTGCCTTTATTCTTCCACTGACAGAGGTGTGTAGTGGTGCTACTAACTCCCAACTGCCGAAACCTCTTGTTGTTGCTTCGTAGCTTACCATCTGTGTTTTAAACCTGTTTTCTTTTTTTTTGGCGGGAATTTGATAAGCCGCTATGTCCACCACCGTCCACACAGAGCCACTGGCCAAGAGCATGTGATGTTATTCCTGTCTTCAGAGTGACTAGTGTAGAAGTGTATCCTATAATAAGTGTTTAGGTAGGATTTCAGCATCTCTGGTAAAACAGGAGTAGAGACCTATTCGTCCAGCTGATTTCCATTTTGCATTGCCATCTCCCCATAGCCATTTTAAAAACAACCCAGTAGCTAAGCACACATTTGTAACACATCGCAAGTACCAAAGGTTTGAGTGATTAATATGTTTACAACTGACGAAAACCCCTGAACGTTATTCTTAGTGCCGAAAGTGGTGCCTTAATGAGAGGGGGGCCAAAACAAGTTTGTACAGGGTCAAATTTGTAAATTGATCCCATAATGTTAAAAGTCACAACCATGTTCTGTGTCTACCAATAAGGATCAGAAAAGTATATTTTGTAATATGTACACCCTAAAGTTTCAGAGGTATAGGCTAAAAACATCAAAAATCAATAATGAAAGGGTCAATTTTAGTTGTACAGAGGGGGCAAATTTTTAAAATTGCTCCGATTGGGATAAAATGGTGCAAATTATTGGTGGATCTCATAGTGATAAATATAAGGAATAGGTGTTGAGTGTCTCAATGCTGCTTAAGAAAGTAGGGGGTTAACAAGATCAAGCCCCATTGAATGCATTGGACGTTGACCTTCTGTTCCCCATACATCGGAAAACTCGTGTGGCCTGGGGTTTAAGACATCAAAACTATTCCTTATGTTTATTAATCCTATGAACTCCACCAATATTTGCACCATTTTTATCCAAATCGGATGCAACTTTAAAATTTACCCCTGTCCAACTGAAATTGACCCTTATTATTGATTTTTGCTGTTTTTAGCCTACAACGCTGAACTTTCGGGCTGTACTTTACAAAACATAACCTTTTTCTGAATCCTTATGGTTAGACACATACATGGTGTGCTTTTCAACAACATGATTTGATCAATTTACAAATTTGAACCCCTTTACAAACTTTTGTTTTTGGCCCCCCTCCTTAAGGCACCACTTGCGGCACTTAGAATCACGTTTCAGGGGTTTCTTTTTCAGTCCTGTTCACATATTTATCACTCAAACCTTTTGTCTTGAGATGTTTTACACATGTGGCTGCTACAGGTAATTTACCTTTCTGTTCTGTACCTTACACTATAATTATAGGGATAACACATATGTTTTTCTCTGCACTTCTCACAAGTTCACGGGCATTTCTGTGTTCTTGTCTTTGTTTTAACTGGTCAATTGCCCTTTCCCTACTTTTGTAACGAGTCCGTGTCGCTATGCTGTCCTCCTTTGCAAAGTTCACATTGATTCGTCCTCTTTTCATTTAGCTCTCCTCCCACCCCAGTCCAGTTCTGCTTTTTTCCTGTTAGATAACCAATTCCGTAACAATTGGGTTTCTGATTCACCCGCATCTTTCAAAAGTGAATACTACTTCACAACTTGTTGGCCTCTGTCTTGTGTTTAGGGGTAATTGCTAGATTTAACAAGACAATAACGCTACTTCCTTTTTGTGGTGCCCATTTTGAACTTTTGGGTGCCATTCTGAAATCAACAATGGAAATCTAAAGATATCGAGACAATGACCTATGCCGCTGTAAAAATAAAAGAGGGAAAATTTCAATTTTTTTGTGCATTTTACAACCGAAATATACCTTTTTTTAAAAAAACCAAAATATTAGATCATAATATACACTGTTAAAAATGTCCGTAAATTAATAAAACAGAGTTTTCCGTAAATTTAACGGAAAAATCGGTTTTAAATACAAAAACAATAAAATAAAAACAAAACATAAAAAATGTAATTTACAAATTAATTTTCAAAATTTCTGCAGCAATATTTCCGGACTTTTTTTTGGTCCGTATTAATTAACGGAAAAATTCTGTAAAATACAACATTTTTTCCATAATATGAGACCAATTTCTGTAAATTTACTGTCAAATTTCCGTTAATTTGACTAGAAATGTCTGTAAATTTAACCTAATAAATGACTGGAAATACTGCTGCCAAATTCCAGTAATATTTACGGAAACCTTTTTTAACGTCGTATTTTTGGCGCCATTTTGATTTTATTTCGGCTCAATTTCGAGGCAAATTTATAGCCGTGTAGATTTTGCGAATAGAAGCTCAAAAATAAGTTAATACAGCAGTTTCCATTACGAATATAATTTATGGCCATGTATAGCGGAAAGGGCAGCGTTCACGGCGTCCATTTTTGAATTTTCTTTCGGTTACGGATTTCAAAAAAAAAAATCGATTTTGTTTTCATTATTTGTCAGGTCACGATCTGTGCCTTTGTTATGTAAAAGGGGAATTGCGTGTGTTTAGCGGGCCAAAAATATGCATTTTAGGCCAAAATTGATATTGGTGGCACGCATTTTGTTTTTAAGAGAGAAGGAAGTCAAAAACCCATTGTGGCGGTCCCCAAAGCTTATTTTAAACCATATAGTTTATGCACATAAAAAAACTAGTGGCTATGCGGTAGGAAACTAGATTAGTTTTGACCTGGGATGTACCTGTCCTTTAGTATGAAGAGTAGGGGCTTTTCGCACGGTTCGGAGACCTGCTTTCTTTGCTATGGGTGTTTTTAACGCCGAAGTATAAACCCCATAGGAATGCATGGACAAACGAAATACATGGTGCCTTTCTAGAAGTTAGATTTACTAGGAACTGTGTGATTAGTGTTAGACGAAAAAGATTTGTTATTATAGATCTATAGGTAAGATAAAAAGTCGCGAAATGTGCATTGTAGTTATTGGTCAATCAAGATTTCCAAATAGTTAAACGACGTGTGTTTACAATCAAACATCTACATTAGTTTTTTTTGCAAAAAAAAAACACTGTACAAATCCGTATAGGTTTCTTTTTTCATTCCAACCTTCGACACGGCGTATTAAGACCCGTCAATCAATCAATCATCAATTAATCAAATTTAATAGCGCCAAAATCAACAATTTGTTCTAAGGCGCTGAAACACAAAAAGTATATGATAACACTGAAAAGAGTCACTACGGATAGCGATCTGGAAGAGATGAAATTTGAAGTTTCTTGGAATGAAGGTTAGGATTGAAGCATTTTTGATGTCATCTGGAAGAATGTTCCACAATTTTTTTTTTTGGAACCGCACAAGAAAAAGACCTGTCAGCGAAAGATATTCTTTGAGTTCTAAGTTCAACAAAAGCCGTGTCGATGAGGGTTGAGGAACGCAGACAAAAGAATCGCGAACTGTGTTTGCAGATTAAAGCATGTCAATATATATCTTGTGTTTGATTTGTGAAGTGCTTGTTAAACCAGTACCAGACGAGAACTTTGAATTGAATGCGGTATCTTACTGGCAGCCATGAAGGGCAATGAGTTCAGGTGTGATGGAGTCATTTACGCTTAATTGGTGGATACCCCTTGCAGAAGGTCTTTGGACATTCTGAGTCTATTTATACCATGAGTTTTTGATATGCCAATTAAGGAGGTCTGTTGCATAGTCCAATCTGGAATACAGGGGTATGACGCATCAGTTTTTCTTTGGTTGCTTCTTGGGTGAGCATTTTGAGAGCTTTACTGATTTTGTTAAGTTGAAAGTTCGCTGATTTTATCATGCTTGCAAACGTTGTATCTGCATGACATCAGCAGAATCAAATACCTCACCCGTAGGATTTCTCCATGGGTTAGGCTGGACAGTGATGTCACCTCCAGCACAGAAACAGACACGGTTAATTTGGCAGCTGTGGCCCTGAAACGAACACCATACCCTCGGTCCTTTTCAGTCATTGATTTTGCAAAAAGTTCTGTGACATCCAGTCTTGTATTTCATTGTAAAGTCTTCAAGCTTGGAGACAGCAAGTTTAACGCCTTCTTCAGACGTTGGACACACAGACACATACACTTGTGTGTGTCATACAGAATATATATGAAAACTCCATCCAAACCTTTGCTGATGATTATGCCGAGGAGGAAGAATGATAATGACACATTCGATGGACCGGCACGATCCCTGAGGTATCCGGAAAAGCAGAAGCTGAGTGGATGAGAATTTGCCATCGATGAGCACACGCTGAGATCTCCCATGAGGTACGATTTTAAACCATGTCAGGGGAACCTCATGTATTACCAAGCAGATCCTCACGTCGCTTCAACAACACAAGATGGTCTATAGTGTCGAATGCAATACTGAGATCAAGAAGGACAAGGATAGTAACACCTTTTCTCTCCATGGTCACCATGATGTCAATTATGGACCTTGAGCAGGGCTGTCTCAGTACGGTGAATTGTTTGTAAGCAGACTGGAGTGGTTAATGGAGAATTAATTTCAGTTCATGTATGTTGGTCAAATGCTGGGCGGACAAACATGTTCAAACACCTTTGATAGAAATGGCAGATTACTGACAGGCCGGTAATCCTTCAGTATGTTGTGGTCCAAATTAGGCTTTTTGAGCAAAGGTGTTAATAACTGCTCCTAAGGGCACTAGGAACTTCACCTTTCCGAAGGGAAGTATTCACAGCAGCAGTGATGGATGGCAGAAGAACATCTAACAACTTCTTGATCAACATGATGGAACTGGGTCAAGAATGCAGGATGGACTAGGTGACAGCAGTTATTATTTCATTGCGTCGTTTTCATGACCAGTATGGAAGCATTCCAGGAGTGGGAAAACAGGAGCTGAAGGGGGTATCAACTTCATGGTGAGTCACAGTAAGGTCATCCCTGATGACTTTGAGTTTATTTGCAAAATAAGATGCAAACGATACGCAGTTCAACGGCACAATCAAGGTCAGGTAATTAGACGGCTTTATGTTCTGAATGATGTCATGATGATCCCGCTAGTTATAGAGGGCATGATAACAACTTAGGCTAAGGCATTCCTCGCTGGTAAGTTTGACCCGCTGATATTCGATGGTGCCCGTAAATTTTGGAAGTATAATAACATCGAGTTCTTAACTATCTGCAAAGCGCTATGATCGGCAAGGTACCATCTCAGATCCGAAATTGTGGTACTGGTATACACTAATTACTACCTACAGCAAACATAGGGCAAACACTCACGATAACTACTGTGTTACTCAAATTCAATTTCTTTGTATCAATATGTGGACATAAAAGTCCCTTGATAACATACAAACACACCACCACTGAAGGTCAAGTGATGCCACAAACAACGTACAGGATCTAATGTTGTATAAATGATCGTGATGACCAAAGTCCTGAACATGAAATGACATAAAGATGTTAACATAGAGAGTTTACGTAATCTTACCTGTCATTAGCGGATCATGGTATCAGTGTTTGAGCCGAGCTTCATTTTGGTCATTTTCTCAAAATATTAAAAAAAATAAAGACACCTAACTAAAAACACTAGCAGAAATAAGAAATCTTCTTATGTTGTATTTTTTAAGCATTTTATTTCAGGTTCTTTGCAAAAATTGTTACCTATTGTTTTTTACATTAAAGGTGACATGCAACGTGAATGCGGTGTATAAAATTGCGTAATAGTATAATGTAGTTCTATCACACACACACACACACACACACACACACACACACACCACACCCACAACACACACACACACATACACACCACACACTGTAAATATCACAGTCAATTTTACAGCAAAATACTGTAAAAATAAATGAAAAACATGGATCGATGTCTTTCCCATCGATCGGCTCCTCGAAAATCCGGATGGGGCAGACACTCTAAACATGACTTATCGTCAGGCCCGTCGCCATGGGGGGGGGGGGTGTGGGGGGTTGAACACCCCCCCCCCCACGATCCTCAAAGATAAGAAGAAAGGGAAGAGAGAGAGAAGGAAACGAGAAAGAGAAAACAAGAGGGAACGAGAAGATAAAAGAAAAGAGAAAAGGGGAATAAATGAAACAAAAGGAGAACGTCATCAGAACGCATAAGATTGAACTCCGACTTACATAAATCATATTCACAATATTTGCTTCGCCTCAACCAATTGTTTTGTTCCAGCCTAACCAACGGTATTATGAATTGTTCATGTGCCAACAGTACTTGTGTCAAATGTGTAAAATAATTTTGAGAAAACACGAGGGGAGCCATGGGCCATTCCCAGTTTGGTCTACGCAGCTAAGGGGACTTTTCAGCGGGGAGCGGAAGTGGTCAAGAAAAAAATTGGTAGGGGTCGATTCCCTAGCCCCCTGCAACCATAAACTTAAAGGGCTACTGGCTGTCATTTGAATTAATTACTATAGCTTCACCCTTCACAAAACCTTTCTTAATAGCTAAAAATCCAGAGCTTCGGGGGCTCCGTCCCCTGGACTCCGGCAGGGACTCTGTTCATGCACCGCATCCGTTAAAGACATTGGCACTAGCTATATGTGTAAAGTTCCCCTTCGGCGGTACAACAAGGCGGATACTGCCCTCGCTATGAGTGAACAAAGTTAGAAACCAGTCTTGTCTTTGAATTGGTTTAACCATTTACCCTCAAAAAGTGGTAATCTTGAAGGTTCTGAATAGTCGAAATCCAGAGCTTCCGGGTGGGCTCGCCCCTGGTCCACCCAGAGGGGCTCTGCTCCTGCACCACAAATTACCATTAAAGACATTGGCGCTCGCTATATTCAATCTCTTTGGCAGTACAAGCTTATACCTGTATACTGGCCGTCCGTGAGCAAATTTAGAAACCAGTCTTTACTCGGTCTTTACTTTGAATTGGTTAGGCTATATTTTCCCCTCAAACGTGGTCCTTTTGAAGGTTCTGAATAGCTTGAAATCCTAGAGCTTCCGGGGGGGGGGGGCTCCGCCCCTCCTGGGCCCCCGGCAGTGGCTCTGCCCCTGCACCCCGCCAGGGGCCCTAAAGCTGGCCCCCCCTTTGTAACCCACCCGTTCAGGGCTTTTCCCGGTTTGCTCCCGGTTTGTGTCAAGCCACTTGCGGTGTGTAGTTCAAACGATCAAGAAAAAAAGGTGTTAAGAGAATCTACTTAGGACAATTTTCAACGGCGCCCTTAAGTGGCCCGAACCGTGCGCCGTTAGTTGTATTGTTTAACTCGCTCACTACGCTTCCAACGACTCTTAACTACAGCAATAACATTTCTTCATTACACCCCCACTGACAAAATGTCTAGCGACGGCCCTGGTATCGGATAACGCCTATCCTCTGCCAATAACAGCCCCCCGCGATATCAGCCTATGTATTGTTGTAAAAGGGAGTGTTTCTTTGCGCCATAATTACCGTAAAATATAATAGAATAAAATTACAATAGAATAAAAACAAACAGCAGTGCCGCTAAAAGTAAAATCACCTCAAGTTTAATTTTAGAGCATAGCTATATAGTGGAGCGGTTTGGACTGCCAAATTGTCGACAACCCCTCCATCGCGTAAACAAAACGCAACAACTTCTATTCGAAAGATAGAATAAACTAATTTTAAAACTGATGGTTGATGGTCAAAAACTTGGTGGCAGGATGTTTTTTGGGTCAAAAAATCACGTTTTTGAGCTAAAGCTGAAGAATATCAAGATTATAAATTCTTAGCAAAACAAATTTTATCATTCATGCAATACTATCATCTCTGACATTTATATTATAGATTTCTGTTTCAAAAAGACTAAAGGGTCTATAATTTAGCTCCCAAAATCACCTTTTTTCTAAAAACAGATCCTTTTATCACATGTCCACACCGAGTATTACCTGAACCTTTATGCAATGTATAAAACCTATATCATAACAAAAAGGATACCTAAAAATAAGATTGTAATATTGTTACCTTAAAAAAATAAAAAAAAAATAATTCGCGACCTTGCAGCCAAATTCATTTTTCGCATAGAAATCATCCTGCCACCAAATATTTCAACCACAACCATGATTTTCTTAATCTTTCTAGATTTATTATTTCAATAAGGTGGTTGTGTTTTGTTGTACGGTGGGGAGGGGTAACTCGAAAACTAGAGCACTTTTCAAGGCTCGGCCGCTCCGCAATAGGCCATGTTATTGATTTTTGCACCATGACTGCGAAAACCAGACTATCTACTCTCTTAAATGGAAAGATTTGAGGTGAGGGAAAAGTCCAAATTAGATTGAGAAATCAGCTAGTATTAAATTCTTAAAGATCGAAAATTCAAACCAAATTCCCCATTGAATTTTCAATCGAATTTTAGGACGTTTTCCCTCAACTCAATCGTTTCGATGATTTTTCAATCTTTTGGTTTTAAGAGAGTACGAGGGGGGAATTCCACAAAAGTGGCGAAAAGGTCTACTTTTGATATTTTTGGATGAAGAGGTCCAAAATGAGAGAAATTTTGACAAGTAAGCCATTTAGGGTGATGAAGATGTTCAAAAAGGACGGGCGTTGATTGCACTTATACTAAAAAGGTCACTTTTTCGAGGTCCCGCCCCCCTCCCAAAAAAGTATTCTGGTATGGCCCTTCCTCGACAAAGAGTTAGGCCTTATTTACATTAGACCTATAATTTATTATTCTCTTACAATTTATGGTTTGAATCATTGCAGACCAGGGCACGTAGCCAGTTACATCGTAGGCAGCATTGTGGTTCGGATGGGGCAAAAACGCGGTCAAGGAAAAGTCAGCCCGACCAACGAAAAAATCGCCCGGATTGGAGGGTAGCGTCCAAAACGGTTGCTTTGCCTCCAAAGTTTCCAATTTTGGCCGCAATTTCTCCAAGGGCGGTACTCTGCACACCCGCATTTCCCCCATGATGAAGTCAATTAGTGGCCACTTTTTCCGATCCCCAGCTAGTTTTTGGCTGGCCCATGGTGGCAGTAATTTTCCTCATAGGCACATTAGCTAATGTTGGGGAAAATCTTGAATAGCTCCTGACTTAACATGTTTAAGGCAGATTGAGGCATAGTGAAGTGTGATTTTGTGAGCCCAAAAAGTCAGAGGCCTAAAGGAGATGGTGGAGAAATATGTAATGTCGCTGAAGTTTTGCATGATGTGAATAGTGATCAAACCATTTAGTGACCGCTCCCACTCAATCAGCTAGCGGTTCATTTTGCAGTAATGGTCACCTGGCTTCATAGATAGTGAGCTATGGGGCCTAAATATTGACAGCTCCTGATTTAACACATGTGAGGCAAATTAAAAGACAATATAATGGAGAAGGATTGCATTGGAGAAAACATATTGTAATGGTCTCTGAAAATATTGCGTAATGTGAAGAGTGACCAACCCGTTAAGTGACCGCTCCCATTCAAATCAGCTAGCGGTTGTGAGAAGCGAGGGCAACCGCTAGTTTGATTGTAATTCGGCAGTCACCAATTCACTGTGGCAACGTGTAGAACTTAGAGACGATCGAAAATGGTGATTGTGCACTTGTGTACGGTAATAGTATAGCAATATGCGAACGGGAGGACCAATTTCAAATTTAAAGGGAACACTTTTGTGATCCGCAACTCATCCCCCCATCTTTTTGGACTTTGCCATCATGATTGCCTCAAGTATCATCATCAATCTTGGTTCCATACCGTTAGCCTGTGGGAATTTGGTGAGGAATTCAACATTTTAAAAAATTTAATTAAAACATCCTATTCAGCAGTCTAGAGTTGTTTTTCTTGCTGATCACACAATTCTTGTCGATCGGATGCATAATGAAGTTGCATTGAGGGTTTGCCATTAATTTCATTGCTAGTACTGAAAGATAGTATCACAAAGTATGTGGCTTAGTGTGAATATTAAAGATCATATCCGTCAGTATGCGGTACCTCAGGGCTATTGCTGTCCACCAATTTGCACTGCAATTCTCAACATGTTTAAAAATCATACAGGCAATTTGAGATCGGTTATCACATTCTATGGTGATGACACACAGCTTACACAGTTTTGATCCTAAGGTCTAAGGAGAAACGCCTACTGCAAAGTCACAGCTCACCAAGGCATCGAATGAAATAAGATCATGGATGCCCTTATTAATAAATTAAAGCTTAATGATGCCAAAACTGAGCTGTTCTTAATTGCTTCACCTAGGCATGCTGATGCTGTTTCTAACTTAGATCTTGAAAATAGGTGACTCGGTTATTATCCCATCTGTTCTATTAAATCTTGGTATTAGGTTTGACAATAACCTCACATGACAGACCATGGTTAGTTTATTGTGAAGGAGTGTTATTTCATTTCGTAACCTTAGTAGAATCGTAATTATATTGACCGTTCCACTTGTGCACATGCAGTGAGATATTACATTTATCTCGCTTGACTATGGCCAATTCTTGCTGGCGGTCTGCTTACACCGATATCATCGTTTGCAGAAAATGCAAAATCGGGCAGCTCGCCTTGTTATCAAGCTAACAAACGCATCTCGGCAACCCCTCTAATTCGCAAGTTGCATTGGCTGCCTGTTGAGCAGAGAATTGAGTTTAAGGTCTTGGTGCATGTGTACAATATGTATATGGTTTATCACAGTCTATCTACAACATCTCATCAGGAAATATAACCCTGGTCGCCAAAGTCTTAGGTCGAATCAAGGACCACACTCGTCTTGTCATTCCAAAATCTAAAAATCATTTGGTGATAAATCTTTTTCTGTTATTGGGCCAAGATTATGGAACAGTTTACCAGCTAATTTGCGTGAAGCCCCAAATATTCAATATTTTAAAAAACTATTGAAAACATACCTATTCCCGAAAGGGTAGGTATAAATGTTTTTGTTTGGTTTTATGAAGCAGTTGTATATTTTAAGCTGCTTTTATTAAGATTTCCCTCTGTTGGTGCTCCGTTTTAGGCTGTCACAGGGTATAGTTTTGGTAATTTTATAGGAGCAATTCTTTTATGATATAGGCTTAATGTGATTTATCTTCTGTTATTATGTTATTGATATGTATTTTTAATGCTTGTATTTTAATGATTATGTATTTTTATTGTCAGCGCTTTGGTCCCCTTTTTTGTTTTATGGTGGTAAGGCCGCTTTATAAATACCTGTAATAATAATAATAATAATAATAATAGTGGTTTAAGTGTAATTTTGTGATTTGGATCGGAGAAATAAGTGATTTTTCTCCCCATTGGAATTTATCGCTCTCAATGGTGCAACATTTGCAAACATTTGATGTTTTGGTAGCAAAAAAATTTTTGTGCCTTTTAATGCAATAGATTTTTGATTTTATTTAAACCTAGTATGTGTAAAGGTTTGTAACATGAAATGTTCATTGACAGCGTATAACCTGCCACAAACATGATTCATTAACGATGACCTTGCAATTCCTTTTTAAAGGAATTTTAGCGACCCTGATTTTGGTTGTGGGGAGGTAGCCTTGTTCAAGGCGCTCTACCAAATTCATCATTGGTTCACACGTCTGATATAATGTATCAGATATAAAGGAGTAGAGCCTATCCTCCTCCCTAAACTTAAAAAAATGGCAAAGAATTCACTCTATTAAACACCTAATTTAAGGTCTTCAATTTCACTGGCTATGTTCTGTGCTTCCACTAATGAGTTCAATAAGTTCAACTCAGGCAGTAGCACAACCACTGACCACAACAGGTGGTTGTGGTTTATACCCGACTTATAGGAACCTGGATCTAGCTAGTGGGACAACAGAACCAACAGGCACTGTTTACCATTTTTTGTTGTTTGTTAACATAATCTTTCTCTATAGACAGGTAGATCCCTAAACAAATACTAACGCATGAATCATACCTGAAAAACACAATGTTCCAATAATTGAGAATCAGTGTGAATTATGCAGTACGTGGGAAAAATACTAAATTGTTGGTTTTAGGACAGCTTGTTCAAGGCTATGGGGGGGTGGAGGGAAAAGTGGGGTGGAGGGAAAGTGGAGGTGGAGGTGGAGGGAAGGGACGTGGAGGTTGGACTGTGGAGGGAGTAGAGGGGAGATAGGGGGAAGTGGAGGTTGACCCGACTTCATGCAAGTGTGTGGTGCAGTGTGTGTTTACAATTTATTGTTGACCGATCGGCATAATCTGCCGTGGCCTTGTTTTGCCAAATCGGGAAATGTACATATAAGAACACCAAAGATAATCCATGCCACGGTTCAACGAATATGCACTCAATTGTGTTGTGTTAGGAAAAATTAGTGACCATGAAAAATGGTTGCGGAAACGATAGTTTTGCATACAGGTGGATATCTACAAGGATGGTGCACAGAGACAAACTTGAGTCAGAAACCAGGTAACGTACCTAAGATATACAAATTAAGATGGTTCTCTCAGTCAGTTCTAAGTGGTAGACTCAAACCATCGACTTGCGTTTTGCCGTGTTGACCCACGTTACGATATTGGCGCTATGATAGGCCTATAGGCTATAGTTATCAACATGAATATAGTGTAAAAAGGGTTGAAAGGTATACTGTCTGTAGAGGTTGGTGAATGCATGTTGCTATAATGAAAATCTGTATAGTCCTATCAGAATTGATAGGTTCGGGGATACCTTGAGATCAGAAAACAGATGGGTGATTCGCCATGCTGCATGGTGGTTTATTACAAATTCCTATATAACAAGGCACTGCACGTCAATCGCTATAGTTACTTACATCCATGTGGAACTGTATTTTTGTGAAAATTTCAATACAATCTTGCAACCACGGTTTTTCTAAATCAAATGTATGGGATTCCAAAAACAATCAGGGTTGTAATTTTTTTAAATGTGTTCTTGGATGTTTATAAGGGGGCGCAAGGTTTATACAAGGGGTCAAAATATAAAAGGGGCAAAATGTGTTGTAAAGTATACCATCATGTTCAGGACCTTTCACGGATACGGAAAGGTATAGTTTGCCATATCTGTACAAGAGTACAAGGCCAAAAGGGTTCAGTCTAAATGGGGTATAAAATTTCCAATTCAATCGGCGGTTTTAGAAAATGATGCCAAAATTTTTCGTCTTACTGTACAGAAACCGAAAATTTACAGGGGACGTGTTGTCAAGGAAGTTTTGGATGATGATTTTACACTATCAATTGAGTTATTCCGGATGAGACAAAATATTTAAAATTTGCAGAAATAGCTTAAAAGTGAAGGATATTATAATATAGATATATATATATATATATTATATATATATATATATATATCTATATATATATATATATAGATATAGATATCGGTATAATCCTCATAAGTTACTTTTACAATAAAGAATCGACAAACAAGGAAGAAAACGCAGTGTTCAAAGATATGACTCTACATTCAATACGTGTTTTAGGAAGTGTCCGTTCGGAACTAATGAATTAAAATATCGGCTTTGTACTTATAGCTTTCTTCTGGCCTTATAGACAGGTAGGCCTACATCACAGGTCATAACTAATCTAGTTTTCCAGCACTATTTTTCTGTTGCATAAAATACATTGTTAAAATAAGCTTTGGGGCCACCCTGATTTTGGAATTAAAAAAACAAAAATGGCGGCCAAACTATAAATTTGGCTAAAAATGCATATTTCCGTCGTAAAAGCCCACATTAAAAACAAAGAATTACCCCTTTTAATATACAAAGGCACAGATCTGGCACCTGACAAATGAAAACAAATCGATTTTTTTTTTAAATCCGTAACCTACAAATTCAAAACAAAAATGGGGGGGGGGCCGCCATGAAAGCTCTGTCCAGATAATACATGGCATAAAGTAATTTGCAATATTTCGTTTAATTGGAAAATGCTTATTAAACCTTATTGTTGAGCGTCATCGCAAAATCTACAGGCATAATTTGGATCGAAATTGCCGAAAACAAAATCAAAATGGCTGCCAAAATACCAATTTTTTGAAATCAACTTTTGGCTAAAGGTACATTTCGGTTGAAATGCACAAACAATTGAAATTTTTCCTCTTTATTGTACATAGGCATAGGCAATTGCTCGATAAACTGTAAAATTTCCATGTTTGATCGGCGTGCCCCAAAATTCAAAATGGCGCCACAAACGTTACAAGCGTAATTATAAGTTATTCTTCAGGATATGTCATAGGAAACGATGATATTAAATTGTTGTTGAGTGCTACCACAAATGATAAAAATGGCTATCATTTTGCCTCAAAATGACAGCCAAAAAAAATCAAAATGGCGCCCAGAGACCAACTTTGTCATATAATCCATTAGAGGTATTGCCGTCGTAAAAAATTCGGCACACAACTCAGGGATTTCTCTTTTTGGGTGTAACAAAGAAGGGCAATTTCCCAATTTTATCACGTAACGGGCCGAATAACGGCTTGATCTGATCACCGTTTTAGGACGTGCTACAGTATGGTGGTGGTGAGTTGAGCGCTTGGGTCCCGGGAACCCTCCCTCTCCAGTTGCAGTAACAGTTATGGCATTGGATGTTTCTGTTCTTCGTCTACGTACGGAAGCCCATGCAATATTTGCTTGTGAAGCTGTACGGACAGTTGATGCGAGGTGACGGACAACAACTTGCCAAGTCCAATGCCTCTTAACAGTTCCTTAGATTTGAAACCATAAGATAGGGCTCCGGAGAGAAACAAGCTCCATCAAGGCATGGCGGTCACGGGGAACCTAGCTTGCGTGCGATGCTGCGTCTGCCTGTAGTCTTCCACTGACAGGATGTGTAGTTGTGCGCCTAACTCCCAACTGCGACACTCTTGTTGTTTCTTGATAAGCTACAATTGGCTCTCTGTAACCTGGTGTCTGTTTGTTGGCGGGAATTTGATAAGGCGATGTCACCACAGTCCACACAGAGCACACGGTACAAGAGCATGTTTATTCCATGTTTCAGATTGAAATAGTGTAGAAGTGTATCCTATATAGGTGTAGGTAGAATTTCAGACTCTCTGGTAAAAACAGGAGTAGAGGGAGCCTATCCAGTGATGTCCATTGCATTGCCATCTCCCAACATAGCCATTACCTTTCTGGACCTTACTATAATTAATAGGGATACCAACATATGTTTCTCTGGACACTTTCTTTCACAAATGCATGACCGGGCATTGTGTTCTTTTCTTGTTAAAACGGTCATTGCCTTTCCCAGGACTCTGTGTAACGGAGGCCTTGTCGGCTATGCGATTTTTGGGGTCCTTGCAGTTCACATGATATCGTTCCCTTTCAGTAGCTCTCTCACCGCCATTACATTCTTCTTTTTTCCTAGTCTAGGTACCAAGTGTCCGTATACAAATTTGGTTATGATTCAACCGCATTTTAAAATGTGATACTTCACAACTTGTGGGCCTCTGCTTTGTGTTAGGGGGAAATTGCTCAAATTTAACAAGACAATAACGCTACTTCTGTTTTTTGACTTTTTGTGGTGGCAATGCATTTGAAATTTTTGCGGTCACGTGATCAAAACAATGGAAAACCTAAAAGGATTATCGGACAATGACCTATGCCTCTGTAAAATAAAAGAGGGAAATTTCAAGTTTTTTTGTTTTTTTTTTTTTTAAATTTTGGGTTTTTAACCAAAATAGACAAATATTTTGGCAGACATTTGATTTTTATTTCGGCTTCAATTCGAGCAAAATTAAGCGTGTAGATTTTGCGATAGAACTCAAAATAAGTTATAAAGCATTTTCCAAAATTACGAATATAATTTTAGGCCAGGTATAGCTGGAAAGAGCGTTTCATGGCGGCATTTTGAAGTTGAGGTTACGGTTTAAAAAAAAAAACGATTTATGCTTTTCATTTGGTCAAGGTCAAGATCTGTGCCTTTGTACTATTAAAAGGGGGAATTGTGTGTTTTTGTGGCAAACAATATGCATTTTGCCAAAATGATATTTTGGCAGCCATTTTGTTTTAAAGTCAAAAACCATGGTGGCCCCCAAGCTGCATTTAAAAATATAGTTTATTGCAACATAAAAAAAAAAATAGTGGGCTATGTGGTGGGAAATAGATAGTTTTGGACCTGGGATGTACCGTCTAGTATAGTAGGGGCTTTGCGGAACCTGATTTTGGTTGTGGATGGAGGTAGCCTTGTTCAGGCGATCTACCAACGCATTCATTGGTTCACACGTCTGATATAATGTTCATTCAGATATATAAGGGTGGAGCCATATCCTCTCCTAAAACTAAAAAGTGGCAAGAATTCACTCTATTAAACACATAATTTAAGGTCTTCAATTTCACCGGCCTATGTTCGTGCTTCCACTAATGAGTTCAATAAGTTCAACTCAGCTCTGAGTAGCACAAACCAATGCAATGACCACATTAGGTGTTGTGGTTTTATACACGACTTATAGGAACCTGGATCCAGCAAGTGTGGACAACAGACCACAGGCACTGTACCATTTTTTTTAACACCCAAATTTAAAAAAAATCTTTCTATAGACAGGGTATACGCCCTAAAAACTACTAAGCACTGAATTCATACCTGAAAACACTAATGTTCAAATTAATTGAGAATTAAGGTTAATTATGCAGGACAGTGTGGAAAAATAATAAATTTGTGGTTCTTAGCAGACAGCATTGGTCAAGGCTATGGTGGAGGGGGAGGAAAAGTTGGAGTGGAGGGAAAGTGGACGTGGAGGAAAGTGGGACGTGGAGGTTGGACGTGGAGGCAGGTAGCGGTGGAGAGCTAGGGGGAAGTGGAGGTTGACCCGACTTCATGTCAAGTGGTAGGGTGCAGGTGTGTATGTCCAGATTTGTGTGGTGACGTCATACTGATGATATAATGTATATTTCATTTTCATTGCATTTCATTTCATTTTATTTGCCAGATTAAAACAAACAAACAGATAATGAAACGAAACAAAAATTATTAAATATAGTACTTAACCAAAAACTAATTGCACAATCAAATGTAAAATATCCACAGAAGGAGGATGTTGAGCACTTCAATAAAAAGCATTGCACTATCCAAATTGAAGAAAAAAACTTTAACCAAGAAGGATGGTCATAACACATCCCTTCCACGACTGCAATAAACCAAAAATACAAAAAAGGGACAGAGTACCACGCCTGGCAGGGATCGGACCAAAACAGTGATTAATAAAAATCACTTCAAGGGCCAACCTAAAAGTGCGCCCAGACAACAACAATGGTTACGCATGTAGTGGGAAAGAGATGTACTGGATCAACGCATATTTGATCCTTATAGTCCGGTGTTAGACCCATATGACTTTGCGCCAGCGTCCACACAAATTGTTTTGATGGGTTCTAGCAACATTGACTGCTGATTCCAAATCTGGATGATGACCACTTTGGATAGGAGCATGGAGATAGGGAGGGGTAATTAACAGGGGTAAAAAAAAAAAAAAAAAAAAAAAAAAAAAAAAAAAAAAATTGTGTAAATGTTTCAGGTGGATTTGAAATATGTATAGGAAGTGTTTATCGTGTCCTAAGGTTAAAAAAAGGGATAGTTTGCTATACCTGCAACTGTGTGTTTAACTAAAACCAAATTTGTTCACTGTCATCATGGGATTAAATTTCCAACGATCCGATTTGTTTTCAAATTGGTTTCAAATTGTTCGGATGCGAATGTTAAAAACAGGAAAATAAAACATTTACCTATGTCAATCATTGCTAAGGTATCTAACAGAGGACTAAAATGATTAACCCCCAGAGACCCTGTGGACCCTCTTTCCCATTATTTCCCCTTATTTAAACCACAAATGTCCAACAAGGTGTGTAACCTATATTTGATATTAATATCAAACAGAATGAAAAATTGAGCCCATTGAAAAGCATCTGTGCATTTTAATGTTTACCCCGGATGACCCTTGACCATTTTAGACTTGATGTGTTAAAGTTTAAATGTCCTAGATATAGCAAACTATCCTTTTTTTTAATCAATGGACCAGATGAACATGCCTATACACCTTTTACACCCATTTATGAAGCATTTATCAATTTTACCCCTGTTAATTTACCCCCTTTACCATATCTCCAAATGTCAGGATTTGCCAAAGTGGGCAATCATCCAGATGTAGATTCAGTAGGTCAATCTTGCCGATATAGACACCATCCAAATATTTGTGTGGACCTCTTGCGCAAGGTCACATGCAAGGGTTCTTTTGGGGGCCGCGACCAGACTATAGCACAGGCACACACAAAGTACCACAATAACAACTCACACCCCCATAAAGCACAAGCCTCATCCCCACCAACAATTCCGCTCACACACGATTGCCAATTATTAGTACGCCGCCCGTACATACAAAAGGGATTCAAACTGCGTAACTGACTAATACGCACAACAAATGCACACCCACGAAAGATTTTAAAATGCACTTTAGCCGAAGATAAAAACCTAGGAGATTGAACAAGATTTGATTACGAAGATCGGCAGGGAGTTTGATCACAAAAAGCAGGAAAAACATTAAAAAGTGTCATAAATATTAAGTATCATTACTGGCAAGGTGTGTTGAACGTAAAAGAGTATCTGCAATGGCAAAGTTGAAAGATAAATTGAAAAGGATCAAACATACTTGCCATTCATACATTTACTAACAAAGGCCAGATAATCAGGTATATTAAAATTAGGCTATGGGGCATGTCCTTCTATGCTGTTGTTTTGTTGTCTCCAATCGGGGGCTAGGGGAAACCAAGTGTAAATTCATATAAATTATTAAAATCAATAATCGTCCCCCCTGGGTTGTTTCCCACAAATAAAACTGGCACAAGTTTCCTTGAAAAGAATGAAAATGTCCTTCAATTTTCATTTCCCCAATAATCAGGGACTAGTGGATACACATAGCTTCACAAAAACATGGAGTTAACGATTTCAATCACCGCCCGGTAAATGCTGTGTAGAAACCCTTAGATTCTCTTGCATCTGGGAGTGCAGGACCATTGTTAATTGTTGCGCATCTGATATATTTCAGCTGTTACCGCTTCCCATTACTTTTTCAGGACAAAAACATAACCTCATTCACAAATATTACACTTGTCTCCTATAGTGCGTGTTCAAATTTAACTTTGGCCCATGGTGTTTTCAATCATTTATTCGAAAAGGGACCAAACATGAACAAACATCATGAGAGCATGTTGCTGGGCAAGCTTTGAACTAACCAAACAGTTGTGCAGAACCAAAATCGTAACTTATTGCTTAACTTATTTCTATTCAATTTACCGCGTTTCAGAAGAAAATTTGGTGTCAACGACCTATATTTATAATGTACACTGGTTAGTTACTTATGAGAGAGGACGGGTATTTGTCACACAACCCGAATCGTGGAGGTGGTATTGGTAACACCTGGCTATAAACAATGGCCCCACATACCAGGCCCAGTGTATATCTTAGCTCATGGTTTGCTGAAGTCTTACATATCCATTGGTCACTCTGATATTGGAAACAGAAATTGAGGTGACATTATTTATGTTTAAGAAAAATGTGCCAGTTTTATGTGCGGAGAACAGGACAGTTATGGGAGTGTAATAATTGATTATGAATTTACACCTGGTTTTCCCTTACCCTCGATGGGGCCAACAGAATTTGTTATACAGTGGTTATTTGGTCCCACTGCCCCATAGTCTAAATCATCTCTCAATGATATGAGGTCTAGTTGCTGAGACGCTCACTATACTGAAGTTCACCCCTGGGTGCTGGAATGCAACTACGGGCCAGCCGTTTTTGATTTTTGTTACAAAAATTTATTGGCCAGTTTGATATGGCAACCAAGAAGGAATACCGTATCAAGAGTGGACGACAAAAATGTTGGATAAGTCTGACTAGAATATATGGATCATTGCAGCGAACCAGTCGCCGAATAAAACCAAAGAGCCTAGAGGAACGGGCAGTGCATTTTAATTATGATACCCCATTTTAATTAGAGGTGGAGGAATGGACCTAAGTACTTGTGATGTGAACCAACACCAACGAGGTTGAATTGAGAATTTTATAAGTTGGATCCAAGCGCCCAGCACAGCTCTTAAATATCTTAAAAATCGGCCACCTTAATAATCGCAATTAATAGGATTATATTTTTTCATTGTTTTTGTAAATATGAGAGTGACGATTGATGAGTCTGTTTATGGTATTAGGCTTGTACTGCCTGGTGATTTGTAAAGTCTGATTGCGACCATCTCCAGCTGGTGAAAACGATGACGAATAAGAAATATATGAATACTCGCGTGATTTCGTAATTTGATATGGATCAATTCAATACTCTCCTCAGTGATCGTCGTTGAGCAGTCCAGTGGATTGTGACGATCCTGATACACTCTGTGATTATTATGAGACCCCAGCAAAAATACGTCTTACTGTTCTAGATGAACCTTGCCCTATTGTAAAAAGGAACATGCCATCAGGACTCGGCCTTCCTGTATAATAGTACATGTAGATACACCAGAATCAACAATTTGCTTATTGTTCAGAAAGCAAGCTCGTAAAACCCCATTGTTGTGCTATAAAAGTGCACTTTACTGACAAATTTCTTTGTTGTTAGTATTATCTAAGGATATGTTCATAACACTAAAAAGTCTTTCAAATTCATATTCAAGGGCTCTCTCCTAGTGCTAACACTGACGCTGATCTTGCCAATGACTTTGACTTTCTTTGTTGAAAAGGTGAAAAACAATATCTGTCAATGCTGAACTTCTCCAGGGCCAGCAGATAGGATTGAAAATGTATATATGCCAAGTTTTGTTAAAAGCACTCTCGATCCGAAGTTGTGAAATAACGGCGCCAAAATGTCCAACAAGGCCTCTGCTGCCACTATGGACACCACTTCCGCCTGGTTCATTAAACAGAACTGTGAAATGTCTATTACCTATCATCCACCTCTTTTGACAGGCATATTTCCTCACTCTTTGAAGCATTCTATCATTATCCAGGTACTTAAGAAGATGTCTTTGGATCATCATTTACTTAGAGTTATACGCCAGTTGCCAATATCAACTGAATTGCCAAATTAATTGAGAAGGCAGGCATGCATCACGTCTGTTAAATACAGGCATGTGGCGATCATAATGTTTTTTTTGGATTTGGTTATACAATATCAGAAATTCAAGTAGCAGACAATAACGATTTATACATGCCTTATCTAATTCCCGACCAAAAAAAAAAAAAAACATTATATACTCTATACAGAAAAATATGTCTTATGTATTTTCCCTTCCTTCTACAAATTCATGTGTCTATAAAGTTTTTTAGAGAGCATATTCATAATCCTTTTTGAAAGGTCCTTTAAAAATAGACAATCTTATGGAATTTTCCTCATAATCGGTTCCATTATATATAGAACGTTTTTGTAAGATTAAAATAATAAACCACATTTTTCCCTTTATACATATCCGATTTCTGGAGTATAATTCTTAGTTCACTAAATACAAATTTACCGCCAGAATTTTTTTCTAGTTTCGTTCTATAATTTCCAAATAATCCTTAAACTGATGGCATGAAACAATACAGGAGTTAAACGTTCTCATCATCAGAACCCCTTTGTTTTTACAAAAAGTACAAAGATTACAATTCATTCAAACAAATCATTCGTGGCCAATAACGGTGCCTCCCACAACGGGATTGTAACCACATCACATCATACATCCTGTGAACATTTTGAAAGGGCATTTAAACATAACTTTTTTTTCCAAGTGTTTACATCAAATGAGTATTAAATTCTTGTTCCCTGCTTATAGACAATATTCAGATTTCTCACTTCAGTATTCCATGACTTCATATACCTTTTCACACCCCTTTTCACTCTTTCTTTACAAGTTTGAAGATGAAATGGTATTTGCTTTTTACATACAAATATTTTTGGTTTATCAAACAACCTTTTCCAGCTCCAGTTTTTATAGATCTCATTCACCATAAAATTCTCTAAATTCGTCTCATTTTATAATTTTCACCATTCTTCATACGAAATAACAGTAACTTTTTCTGTTTCCATTTCTTTCCCCAGTGGTCTGTAATGTATAGGATTATTACCGACTTTAATCATATATTGTTTCCATATTCACTGACCCGAAGAATCTTTTCAGTTATCGATGAAATTCTTTGAGTAATATTTTATAAATATCTTCGAAACATCTTTCCAGAACTTGTTTTGTACATTTTGAATATCAAACGCGTAAAAGGACATCATTTATCTAAACAGTATTTAAAATCGTTTGGAACAATTCATATAAATAAAAGTAGAATCCATGCTATAGTCCTTCTTATCCACTTGTTCATTGGAACACAGACGGGTTGTATTTATTTAGGATTTTGTACTTTAAGGTTTAAATAGTTTGAATGTAAGCATTAGTTCAGTCGTGAGGGAAGATCATCTCGAATTAATTCCTCGGTCGCCAATTTTGGTACTAGTGTGGATGCATTTTTTTTAATCATCGATCACTACCAAAAATCGGCCAAAATCGGCTTTGGGGAAATTTTTTTTAAGTTGAGATTTTTATGTTTGTGCTTTTTTTTGTTACTTTCGGAAATAGAAATTCAAAAAACAAGCTGAGTTTAAACTGCGACCGCGTCTAGCGCATCGGAAATGCGACGGCTTGAAACGCTTATACGCGGCGTCAAACGTGACGCGTTTGCTGCGTTTTGCGGGCATCGGCTCATGTTAATTTCATATGACTGATATTCCCTATGACGACTATGACTTTCGGATCACAATGAAAGATGGGCATAAATTTATAATTCGAGCACAATGACACGTCCAAGAAGGAAATGTGTATGGGCTATTCTCAAAAACGTGAAGCCACTTCAATTTGGGAAAATCGAAAAACAAAAGTCGCGCAAAAATGTATTTATCATACATTTGTTCTTACGCATAACATATCATACATCATGGAACAACCAAAGTTATGAACACCACTGTTCCCATATTTTTACATTTGAACCTTCAAATTAGTTGTTTTTTTCCTGTTTTTTGGGCCTGTATATTACGTTATCCGATATGCATCTCGGATAATTTTTGATTTTAATCAAAGTTTAACACTGAATTCATGAATTCTCACTTATTGGTGCGAGACATCTCAGGCATGCTGTAGTGAAAGCAATAACTGTATATACAAATTTGTACTTTAAACGGCAGTCCTTCTCTACGTCTATTTTGTTAAATTTTTTAGTTTTTTTGTGTGTTTTTTTAATTAGTCTTTTTTTTTTCAATAACGGATAGTATCCTGATAATTCTGAGGGTTAAATTTATTTAGCCTTGATAGCATATTGTTAACCCCTCTTTTAAAATTCAATTATCACTTGCATGAAGTACGATGTAAATCTAGTTCAATATCCTTCGTTTTCCCGTTGTTGGTATGGATAACGGTAATATACATCATAATGGCAGTACATAAACGTATTTTGTAATCCACCACTTTTCAACATGCTTAAATAACGGCAGTGAATACGTCAATAGGCTGTTTTTTTTTTACTAAACAATGAACAAAATGTACTTCCTTTTTTTCGAATTGGTTATGTTGTTCTTTTATAAAACCACATCGTAGGCCTATTTCTCTAAATTAATACTTTTCAAAAGCTACTGCTATCACACGCAGTAAGTTCTGTATATTGTCCTCCAATTTTTGCCCTTATACCAATCCGTGTCATATTTGTTATACTTTATTTTCATTTGAAATCGCATTATTCCCACAGAGCAGCTGGACTGCCATTTTTCTTCCTTTTTTCTTGGCTTGGTCTCTAGGAGAATCACAGCCATAATTCCCTTCTTTTCTGTGACTCGGGTTGGTAAATTCACTCGAGTATATAATATTTCTGGAACGCGTTTAGCTTCGTTTGAGTCGGGGGTTGAGTCTCCATCCGAATTTCTGTTTCATTTTTACGATAACCGCCTAAAATAATAATTAAATATATTTTTAGCTGATGTATATGTTCAGATTAAATATATCATTAATTTTGCAACGTGTTATGTTAAACAGCCGACACTGAGGTCTATAGCTCTGCCTATATTCCTTTCCCTTGGCCTATTCTATTAGTCGCCGGAAGTCAGACTTAAAAACTTCTCTGTTTTCTAGCATTCACACAAATTCTATACCTACCATGACCTTTTACCGACTTGTGAAAGAAAGATGTAAAACAAAAGATATTTACTAGGCCCTAAATCTTTGCGTATATTACGTTATCTCCACGCATGAGCCACTAATGTGCAACTAAATCCCCTATAAGCACACCTATAGCAATGTGTAACCTAGCCCCCGTGCACACTGCATGGCTACGCTGTGGCAGTCTTACAAGACATTATACTTCCCTATTATATTACCACAAGTGCACAAACCAGCACAATGTGTACCCTGCAGTGTGTTATTATTACGCAAAACTATTTTGGGTAACTTACCTTATTTGGTGCAACAATTCTCAACCATACTTCGAGGATCATTGGCCGAAGCGTAAAAATTAACCTGGGAGTTAATAGGATTAGGATTTCCTGTATTTTTCGTCTTCCTTTTGGGATAACGTAATATACGTAACGTAATATACATTTTGATGCTTTCGTGTCCTAATACTTTGGCGAGTGCATGTAATCCCCTAATTAATTTCCGACTAATCACGGTCAGGGTATGTGTGGTCTAATAACCAAGTATATCTTTTAGTAGTCAGACTCCACTTACTTTAGATTGCCATACGTAATATACATGCTTAAATCGGACGCATTTAATTTTGGACTATATTGTTTTTTTATCGGCCAATTTGCAACGCAAGCACTTTTTGGATGCGATGGGAATACCAATGTAAACATATTTTTGGCCTTTGAGCTATGCAAAAGGTATTATCATTGCAGTTACATTTTTAAAAAATTGAGTTAATCACACTGATCCCGTATATACAATGATTTCGCGGAATCCATATATTGGCTTCTTTTAGCTTACCACGAAAAATGTTATTCTGGAAGATGATACCTTCATATATCCTTGAATGCGTTTTACGTAAATAAAACCACTGGTATGACTAAAATTTTGGATTATTGAGGTAATGTACATTGTAAAATACGTGCACAAAGCTACGTGTGGGAAACACCATTTTGGCATGTTTTTAGTGTTTATGGAGTGACAATGACCGAGTATCATTATATTGAACGTTATGAAAACTTATAGTCCGTGTAGATTTTCGCAGGACTAAAAGACATAACACGGTACTTTTTTAGCACAATGCAAACAATTGTTGATCAAAGAATAAATAACTCTACTCTTACTGGCTCACTTTTTTTTAGAATGGCCCTAGTGTGCTTGTGTGTTTTTTATTTGCGTTGTGGTTAGATAAATGATCAAAATGAGGTGCAAGTTATACTTATGTTTTAACGTAAACTTTGAAAAGAAAAATGAACATTTTTCATATTAAGAAATATCCCGATAAATATTAACTAATAATTAAACCATTTTTATCTATTTGCACATGTAACGGGCATAATGTCGACGTCGATATATAAGTCGGCTTGTAGACATACGTTGTGGGGATTTACCCCATCTAAAACCCCTTGTCACGAACCGCTCATGCAAATAATGGACAGATTGTGGAAAGTAATTCCAAGTGAATAAAGAACAAGTAGTTAGGTCAAAAGGGAGAAAATAGATATGTTTTAAGCTCTACATAACAGGTTATTAGCTGGTTTATAGACAGGTTCCTAATGTAAATTTCTATATGTAGGCCAATCAACACCCAAAAAACTTGTCGTAATCTGATTTTTACTAACCCTGTAAGTCTAAGGGAAAACACGGTTGCATTAAGGTCCTAATGAAGTCCTATATACGTAACCAGACTAGTTTTTCGTTGGGAAGGTGTACCTCATGTTGGATATTACGTTAGTAAAACCTATAAACAATCGTAAAAAAGCGGTCGGTCAAAGATGCAATTATCAAAAGGCTAGTAGAGTTTTCTGTCAGTCCCTCCCGGTTGTTGGATTTTAAAAAAAATGGTTGTTTTGCTTCATCACCAAATGGGGCTGGAAAAAAGTACAACTTTCATTTTTAATAGTAGATGTTTGTTTTGGTTGGTGATACATTTTGTCCCTTTGTTTCATAACGATGGCATAACTAAATGAAACCAAAACTCGACCAGAAGGCACTCCTACATAATTATAAAAGTATGATTTGTTTATACTCCACGCCCTTACGGTTTTATTAGGATTGCGAAAACATTTGTGATATTTTGTGTTCGTATCATAGAGAATACATATATGCAAGATTACGCACAAATCTTACCATGCTTATAAAGGGACATCCTGCCCGTGATTTTTCCCACCAACTTTTATCAAATATTGGCATGAAAATGCTTTTAAATGGGAAATTTCGAATAATTTTCTTATTTTTTTATAGGCACGGGGGTCAGCCTTCTAACGAAACTTGTTGGTTTTATTCAATAGCTCTGTACTCCTGGTCAAACTTCCCTCCCTCCCTCACCCCACCCCACCCACAATTAAGTATGGCAGTGAAGTACTGTACTTTGGTAAACTGTTATAGGGCCCCCCCCCCCCCCTGTATCTTGAATAAATTGGGCTGACCGTTACACACATTGGGCCCGGGGAGGGGGTTGCGGGTCCCCATTCCACAAAGGGCACTTTTATAAGGTCCACTTTTTGTTCTGTTTTTTGTTCTGTTTTTTAATATAAAAGAGAACGAATTTAGAGAAAAATACAATAAAGTCCCGGAATAAAGTTCACTTGGGTGATGGATGTCACAAGTCCAAAAAGGTCCACTTTTACACTTCGGCCTAAGAAGTTCAAATTTCAAAAAAGGACCACTTGTGTGTGGTGTGTGTGATAGTGTGTGGGGGGGGGGGTGGGGGGGTTGTTTGTGTATGTAAAGGGTGGGGTGGGGGGTTAGGTTCACTTTTTTCTCTCGTACTCTCGGTCAAATTTTCGAAGTTTTGCGCCCCTCCCTCAAAAAATCCTGTGCATGCGCGATGACGGTCCTGCCACGATTCGCAGGAATGGATTATCACCCCAAGAAGTCTTTCATTTTGCTGATCAGGAAATGGATAATATTTGTTTGCATCATGCATGCGTCACCCAAGTCGACAGTTTATACATCGTATATGTGGGCCGTATACCCCAGAACCGCAATAACATTTATGTATTCTGTATGAATATAAAAAATTATTTGTATCCACTAACTTTCTGAAAAGTACGCGTGTATTTCTCTTTTGCTTGAAGTTTATAGACCGCTTTCGTTTTTTATTTTGAGAAATCATAAAAATTGTGATTATCATTTTATGCCCAAATTGTGAACGTATGGAAACCTTTTTCCTGCTTTAGGCCTATATTTTGTTCACAAAATGATCTCAGTCAGCATTTAAATAAACCATTGTAGTTTTAATAATCTCTAATTTTCCCGGTTTATTCCATTCTGCAACTATAAAAATATAAACATACAACAGTTGGAATAGTCGTCTTGTCTGAACAACTTTTGGTGATGAATATTTGTGGGTGTAATAATCTTCGCTAGTTCATAACTTACACGCACATCGTGCGACTTTTGCTTGCGTAGGGCCCAACCTTTCTTTGTTTGTCTGTGTGACCCCTAAATGCCATTACATTATAGGCTTACTCCTTATCCCACTACCTTGCTTATGGCCATACACACAATAAAAGCATGCAACACGAAATAGACTCCTACACCACCTAACTTGCCTATATAAAGTAAATTTTATGGATGTGCAATCACTTTATTTAACGGTCCCTGGACACGGCTGAAGTAGACATTTCTTAATATTCTTAGCATTTTCGTACCTCAACATTATCCTGATCATATCGCACACGATTTTTAAAAGTGAACATCGTGAAAGTTTTAAATTTTCAAAGGATAAATATACCTACTGACAGGGCCCTCTCCTGTTTTTTCGCGAACGCGTATCAGATGCTGGAGTTGGATTTGAACCCGTTAATTGACGTCAAGAGTAACAAGTGTAAAACAAAGCTCACACGTGGCTAACCGCACCGCACACTCCAGCCTACTCTCCTTGTCGGTTTCTTTGTCAGGGAACTTGAATAGGCTTTCTGTTCTGATTCTCCTTGTCATACGGTCGCCGCTGTGCACCCGTCGACAATCAGGCCACATTATTGGTCGTAATTTGTTAAGGCACCGAAATCAAGAAAAATAAATTATGCCATTACGTATCAAGAAAACTTGGCCAGCGCCACGCGCCCGTCCGTTTCCACGATGACGATCATGACGCGTATCGCGTATTTGTAACTCGGATACGTCACTTCTGGTCACAACGCTTGTAAGCGCGATAATCACTTTCAGTTTGGGAATTCCTTTTGAAAGCTTGTCCCACACACATGATATTATTCCCCAATTTTTATCAAATGTACGTTTTGCTTCTGAATTACTGCTTCATGCAATTTTACATTGAATACCAATACATAATATGAATTGATAAACCATTTTTTGGCGGTAACTTTTATAAGTATGTTTTAAAGCATGTCATGGACCTTTAAACGAAGCGCAGCGTCATGAATATCAGTCAGAATGAAATTAGCTTACGCCAAATGTCCATTAAGCGCAGCAAACGCACATGTCTGAGCCCGCGTATTAGCTTTCAAGCCGTGTCGCATTTACCATTGCGTTTTACTCGTCACCGTTTAACTGGACTTGTTTTTTTTAGAATACTGTTGCCGCTACTTTACAAAAAGTGCAATCTTTAGTTTGCTGTAAAAATTTTCCCCCAAAGCAAGCCGATTTTTGGGGCCGATTTTAGATATGTGGTAGACAATTAAAAGCTGAACCCGAAGTACCAATTGTCGACCGATGAATTAATTCCAGCTGATGGCCCTTTCATCGCTCTCACGAACTGAACGTAACATTAGTAGGGTTTCTTCTACTGTATAATTGTTATGATTTAATTTAAATTCTTCAGTTTGGTCATAATGCCCAATGTATTGAGCCATTTTAAATGTACATGTATGGACAATCAATTTTGCTGTAAGGGGATCTCATGTTTTGCATGTTCTGATTGATTGTCGATTATCTGTATTTGAAGTGGAAGTTTTTTTGCTTGATACAACATGGATGAGTGATAACTTTGTCATCAGTCTATGATGTGTATAGTTATAAATCTATCAGTATATCTTTTGAACATTGGTTTTTATTGATGCTTGTTTTCTAAGTTTCTCTTTGCAAGGATTTGGTTTAAATCTTGTTTATACATGGATGGGGGATGATCTGGTTCATCATTGTATGATGTGTATCCTTTGTAATTGTAATATGTAATTGAATTGAAATTAACGTTTTAAAATATGCGTCGTTTTTTATATTTAATGTTAATGACACGATATGACAATTGTGTTGAGTGGCGTTGAAATGTTAATACACACACAGCACTCACTCTTAGCCACTAATTTTTAGAGAACTCATATGAAGCCAAAATCTACCATTTTGATTCCTCAATATTCATATTCCTGATTAAGTATTTCCGGCATTCCTGTCTTGTTGTTATTCCCATATAAAAAACTTATTGACTACTGTGAGATAAATTCATCAACTGGATTGGGAGTAGATAACACAATATGATAAATTTGGTACAGAATTGATTTAACACTACAGTTTTACCACAAACTGTACGTTGTCGTTTTGACCAATGATTCATTTTTTTTACTATTCGAGAGCTTTTTCCTAATTAACATCTGGCATTTTCATTAAGATTTACCGAAAAGGTTATTCCAGTATGAAACTGCTTTGAAAAAGAACCAACGTCATAAACTCGTCCTCACAATTTGTCTTACTTCCAATCCAAACGGTACCGTTTTATCTAAATTCGTTTTTTTTTTAATTTTTTAGGTTTTTTCTTTTTTTAAAGACAAAACTCCCAAATAGGTTTT